>SCLG01000411.1:66495-95048 GCA_004367875.1 Oikopleura albicans
TTTAGAAAAAAATCTTTAGGCAGTTTATAATTACTTTCAAGGCCGATTGTAACCCCCAAGGTATAGGTGTACGTAAAACTTGAAATAAATAATCACATACCTCTCCGTTGTCTTTGAGCATTGCGGCTTTGTAATTGAGTAACCGTGCCGATTCGAGTTTAACTTCCATATCTGCAATTTTCTGTTGAATCATTTGAAGTTTGGCGATTGGCGCGCCAAACGAGTTTCGGTCCATTGAGTACTTAACCGCTGTGTCCATTGCGGCCTGGCCGATGCCCAATGCTTGAGCTGCTATACCGATACGGCCACCGTCTAGTGTATGCATGGCGATCTTAAAGCCCATACCGGGCTTGCCAATCAGATTTTCTTTTGGAATATGAACATTTTCAAAAATCAAACACGCTGTCGAACTGCCACGAATGCCCAATTTGTCTTCCTTTTTACCAAGTGAAAATCCGGGTGCGTCATTTGGAATAACAAAACATGAAATACCCTATAAAAAGTGTTTAATATTACAAATAAAAACCGTGTTTTTGGGGATATTTTTTGAGGGATATTTTGTGCAACCCTGGAGTTCTTTGAAGCGATCTCAGACTATTTATGCAGGGAGGTCTGGTTATAAGGTCAAGCCCCAAAAAATGACTTGACCTTAATGCACTCTAAAAAATGACTTGACCTTAGTACAAGAAAAAAATAAGTCCAAAAAATATGATTTCTATAAAAAAATTATTACTCGTGTTTTACCCGTGTCGTTCTAAACGTATATGTCGTGTTCTAAATTTAAACCCAAAAAAAGACATAATTTATATAAAAAAAATGACTTGACCTTATAACGGTCACACCCTGTGACCTTATAACCAGACCCCCTGTAAATATTTTAACAATTCCTGCAAACAATAATTATTGGGGCTAACTACATCAAGCTACGTTTACCCAAAAAACTTGATTACCTTATGTTTTAAGCTTTTGTTGGTTGTTGCGAAAACGATGGAGGCCTCTGCTTCGTAAGCGTTAGTAATCCACATTTTCGTTCCGTTAATTATAAAGCCATCATCGACTTCGACGGCGGTTGTTGATGCGGCACCGGCATCGGATCCATTACCCGGCTCAGATAAGCCGAAACAGCCGATTTTAGACGTCGCCCAAGGTGCTGCCCATTTAGCTTTTTGCTCCTCATTTCCCCAATTATTGATCGGTGCCAGGTACAAAGAGTTGTGGGCGCTAAAACATAAACGTTAGGTATCGAAATACAACTTATTATTACATCGTAACTTATTATTTCCGCATTAACTTCACGTAAAAATGACCTTGTAAGTTATAACAAAAAATGTTTAGGAGCTATTAATAGACAATAATTTAGTCCTTCTTGGTTCCCAAAACCGAAGCATCTGTTTCTCATGCAACATTTCGACAAAAATATGAATATGTGGGAATTTTTTCCTACAAGCTCCATCAAACTTTATACCCTAATTTCAATTTATATCAATTTAATCGGTGCCTTCAAGTTACCTCATAACGACGCCAGCAGTTGCACAGCCACGAGAAATCTCTTCACAACTAACAGCATATGCAAGCGCGTTCATTCCAGAACCGTCGTGCTCTTCGGCCGTGTTAATACCCATCAACCCCATTTCGAACATTTGNTCGACCTGCTCTTTTGGGAATCGATGTTCCTTATCAGTTCGAAGGGCATTTGGCGCCAGTTCATTATCGGCAAAACTGCGGCACACGTCACGCAACATGGCGACATCCTCGGGCAGCTCGTGAAAGTGACGCGCACGAATCATGGGTCGGACCCGTCCCGCAGTTAATAACCGTCGGCATGCCATATTTACACGATTTCTAAAAAACGGGATTTTATTTTTAAGGACCGGGTAAAAATTGGGAAAAAATGCGTTTTAGCAATTAGCAAAAAGTACAGAGGGTTTGATTATAACTTATACGATCAAGCTAAAAAACTGAGTTGCCCATAATACAGATTTCACCTTAGTTCGAAAAAATACTTGTTCGAAAATATATCTTGGAAAAAACTTACTTGACCTTATAAATTATAACCACCACCCCTGTAATAATGGACATCATAGCTGGTTTAATAACCAACCCCTATAAATGATAAGCAAAATAAGACTTGGAAGTCATGATTTGGGACGGCATTTTGAGAAATGTCTGAAATTTTATTCTCTTACATGTATTCGCTTGATGTATTGACAAATTCGTGAGCTCTGGTTTTTATTTAGAAAATCCATTTTTTAGTCTCAAATTGCAGCTCGAAAGAGCCATTGTTACGTAATTGAATTGATCTGGAATGTTCGAAAGTTATACATGTATAGGCTGTACAAAAGCCTCTTAACTTTACCAATCAAGTTCCGTTTTTTACGAATTTTTCTAAACAAGACTTGACCTTATTGCAAAAAACTTACATGACCTTATAAGTTATAACGGTCACAACTTGGGACCTTATAACCAGACCCTCTGTACAAAAGGGCCACTTTTTTCAAAAGTAACTTCAAAGCTATAACTACTGAAGTGAACTTGATAAATGTTTATTGAATGTTCATTTATACGACATTTACGACGAGTACCTAGAGGAAACTCTCAGGATGAAATGACAAGTAGGAATTCAGTCGGATTAAATAGTTCAGGCATAATCGCGGCAGCAGTTTTCCGTCAAAAAACTGTAATAAGCAGTTACGGGTCTGTAACTGAATTACAAGCCACGCCTATTGGCTCATGGTTTTTTATAGGCGCCTCCTATTGGCTAGCGTCCTTTAGCCACGCAAATGACTCACCGCGTGGCTTGTACTTTTAGTGATAAAACCGGTAAAGNTAACGTTAACAATGAAGTGCACGAGATAAAATACTTTTTATGTGAAATGTGGACGAAAATAGTACATGCCGGATAAATTAACAGATCTAGGCCGCTTGCGATGAAAAAACATAATTGAAGAAATTTTTAAGAAGACTGTAAGTACTAAAAGGTGACACTTAATACGTAAAGTTTGAAAGTTATCCTAAATGTTTAGTCTATAATTACGAATGTTTTCGACATTTTAACCTCAAAAATGTTTACGAAAATGTAACTAATTTACCATCCAATAATTACAGTAGACTCATTAATAATAATTCATTATATTAACCCCTGTAAATACAATTTCTTGTCGATGGTATATTAGGAAAAAGTGTCGTTTCTGGAATAAAAAGGCGAATTTGAAACATTCGTCGATGAAGGGATACAGGCAAGCTACTAAATTTTCTTACAGTAGTCTTTTTTTTATAAATAAGAACAATTTTTCATTCACTCGAGGATTTATTTTGTCTTCAAATCGCCATCCATAAATGCAGCCAGAACAGCCAGGAGAGAAACCAAAAACGCCTAAAAGGATTCCTTAAAAATATATATATCCGGTTTTAGGATGTTCCAGTCTTTAGGTTTAGGAACACCGTTTTGCAATTTTCAAAAGGAAAATGTTTTGGGTGGGGAGTGCACTGGGGAGTCCACACCACTCGGAAACATATTTAAATTACCAGAAACTTGTGAGCACCTTAAAACCGAAACGAGATATCTTAAGTCATAAGTTATGACTCATAACATACCCACACAAGAAGACAGTTATTGACCGATTTTCCGACCAAAGCCGTGGCAATCAACGTC
Source organism: Oikopleura albicans (assembly GCA_004367875.1). Taxonomy (NCBI): domain Eukaryota; kingdom Metazoa; phylum Chordata; class Appendicularia; order Copelata; family Oikopleuridae; genus Oikopleura; species Oikopleura albicans. Next base: position 70,148 of record SCLG01000411.1, read on the forward strand.
ATTGTGATAAGTGCAACATAAACATACTCATTTTCTTTCCGATAGTTTCGAACTGTATTCTAAAATAATGATATTTAATAATTTCATACATGGGGTGGTTATAATTATAACCATTTGTTATTTCGGTGGAAAATAAAACATTGTAGTATAAAATATTATGATGTGATTTGAAATCTTTCAAATACACCTGAATACTTCTTTATTTAAAAAAAATACCAATTTTTCGACTATAATAAGGACTACTAGTAACTACCCAAAGCCGTGTGAAGTATGTGACGACATAAACATATTTGTGATAAACGTCCTTCAATTTCTCGTCTTTAGCCAGACTCTGTTCCTTGTCCTTTTTAAGTAAAGGTATTAAGTAGTCGACCCAGACGCCAATTAGTCTAAACATAAATATGTTAATAATTAATAAATATAAAATAAAAAAAAATAAATATATTTTTGGATTGAAAAATTAAATTTTAAACATAGTGACGCCTATAAAACGATACTTTATGAAGTTTGGCATATTATGAAAATTCATAATCAAGATCTGGACTCATTTTTTTGGGTTCAAAATTTGACCTTCAAATATATATGCCGCATATATATTTGAAGGTCAAATTTTGAACCCAAAAAATGAGCCCAGATCTTGATGATGAATTATCATAATTATAAAATATTAGACAAAAAAAATATTTTTTAGCAGTCACCAACAAAAAAAGTCCTATTTTTTATGAAAAGGACATAATGTGGTCCCAAAGATGGGTCGTCATCTTGAATCATATGAAATCACATTTAAGAAACGCACCTTATTTTGTTCATAATATCAATATTGACCCATAGTAATTTAAATAAATATTTATTTTGGATTAGATTAGCTAAAAAAATACTTACAAAAACAAAGCAATTGAAGTAAGCAAGGGCGGATCTAGTATATAATAAAGCAAACAAAGAGCCGTAACGCCGCCAATTGTGATGCCAAGGCCAATTGGATTTTTTAAAGATATTGTTTCATGCGCTTTCAAAATAATGCCCTGATATGGTAAAAGCTCTTTGTAAGGGACTATTAAGTCGCTTTTACTTTTACCCAACATCTAAAAACATAAAAACATTAATTTACCAATTTGATAAATCTGTAAAAATTGAACTTCCAAAATCGCCCGGTATTATTTTCAACGTTAAGCATGTTTTTTTGTTTGTTTTTTTTTTTGTTACTTAATATAACTGGAATGAGGGCAAAGACCTTGATATAAATCGTAAGTTAGATTTTTCAAATAGACGGAATCATTTGAACTGCTATTAACAGTTAGAAAAACTGAATAAAAGAGCAAAAAAGATGACTTGGCCTTCTTTATAACCAGACCCCCTGTATGACAATTTTGTCAAAATTACGCTGACCAGTTTACTTCCTTAAGGAAGCCAAAATTTAAAATCCCTTAACTTTTTGAGGAATTTTATGTAAATGCTAGATCAAAACAGAAACTGGTAGCAACATATGTACTATATTTGTAAAATTATAAAAATAAATCTTGATTTGAAAAACAAAAATAAAAAAAAAGACATTGCAGTGAAAAGGTTTGTTAGAAAAAAAAATTAGAGGCATTTTTGTTTGAACAGAAGAAAAGCAGGGGCAAATTAGTGAGTAGTATTAAGCTTGTAATCTGCGGTAACTTCCGCAAGCATGTCCAGTAGACACTCTTTTTCGACCTTTAGCATGTTGACTTCTTCTTTTAATAATTCATTTTCCTTAAAAAATAAATAATTATTCGGTAAAATTTTTTTGGGGGCCAGTTGAGAACCTTCCTCATTCGTGTTTTGGGGTTACGACTAGGGTTCAGTTGGGACACTATCTTAAAAATTAAAAAGTACCTATTGGAAGTAAGACTGCATATGAGATACATATTCACTTTAAAATTTAAGTCTTCGGCTTACAAAGAAAAGTTTTTTTGGATCCTATATTTTTCGACCAAATAAAATGACGCGCTACATGGCCCAAATACAGTGTTGAACTTTTTTTCCAATAAAGAACAAGTTTAAAAATATTGTGATTTATCCCATTACTAAAGTATGATTATTCCGGAAAGTTGACTGAAAAACCGTCATTTTGGCCATTTTGGGCTGATTTCTCGATCAATTTCACAAATTTTCAATTTTGTAACCCGATGATCGGATCCGCCGCCTTCGATTACAAATAAATCAGTCCTTTTATCCGTTAAATTGGCCGATTAAACTTTCGTCAAAATTTCGGGGAATACATCCTACCCATTAATTATGGCCCATGAAAAATATCCCTGAAACCTCCAAAATTACCCCCCAAAAAAATGTGTTGGGTAAATACTGTAACAGTTAGATTTACCCAACTGAGTGTAACTCTAGTAATAGCTTTTAGTCTTTCGTGTAAGGATACGTACTTTACGTAGTTGAGCATCGCCTAACCCACTCCCGCCTTCTGTAATAACCTGTCCATCTACGATTTGAATGGTAGCACCTCCAACTTGAAATTTGCTCTAATTTATTCAAATTTATTGTTTGAGAAATTTGCGATTCATATATGTTTGAAAAAACAAATGCTTTTTTTTTTTGTCAACTCACGGGATTTGCCGGATCGGGGTTAAATTCTCTTTGTCTAATTGTTGGGTCCATCGCAACCAGGTTATTCAAGGAAGCCGAGCGTCTTTGAGCAGGTTTCTTTGGCGAGAAAGTTTTGTTAAAAAGACCCATTTTGTTATACCTGAATAAATCATAATATAAACTCGCGTGTCTAATAAATAATGATAAAATCCATTCAGGTTCACCAATCATTTCTGGTCTACAGTCAAAAAGTTACCACACTTGCTGAGCTGGGGAAAGTAAGACGTATCAAAGTGGGTACGTTTTGTTTTACCGTAATGCAATTATTAGTAAAATTTTTTTACAGGGGGGTCTGTCTATAACACCCCACGGGCAAAGTGGATCCGTGAGGTGTTATAGCATAACCATCGATTCGTTAGTTGTTATAGACGACCCCTTCGGGCAAAATTTTTTTTTCGTCGGGTGTTATAGGAGACCCCTTCGTCCAGGATTTTTTTTTCCGTTGGGTATTATAGGCGACCCCTTCGTCACGAAATTTTTTTCCGTTGGGTGTTATAGGCGACCCCTTCGTCATGAAGACCTTTTTGCACAAGTAATTTTTTTTTTCGATTTTTTTTAGGATTATTTATTGATTATTTTTTATCAATTTTTTCTAGATTTTTCGCACGTTATCCAAATTTTTGAACTTGGAAATACCGCCTGTAGATTTCATACGCATATTACTGTATAGCAATGTGCATGAAAACGAAAATTAAGATGTTATTGTCAATAACTTATTGCGTAAGCGTTTCTAGAACACCATTGGAGCATATTTGTATTGTTTTTTGTTTAATATGAAAAATCTGTGAGGTGTTATAGAGGACCCCTTTGTCGAGAGATTTTAGTTCCGTCGGGTGTTATAGCGGACCCCTTTGCGCAGAATTTTTTTGTCCGTCGGGTGTTATAGGCGACCCCTTCGGGCAAAAATTTTTTTCCGTGAGGTCTTATAGGTGACACTTCAGGAGGTGTTATAGGGGACACTTCAGGGGGTGTTATAGACAGACCCCACTGTAATTAAAATGGTAAGTGTGACAGAATCCAGGGTTCGGCAAGCGGCTCACATAAGCCAAAATTTTGGCTCATATTAAGTAAGCTAAACCAGAATATAAGCCAACTTTGTCGAGCCCTGATTGAACTGGTGTGAGAAAAAAAGTGTCACCGAGCAAATTTCACTTGTAGGTTTTAAACAGTACTCGGTCTTATCCATGGTAAGACCCGCGTCGAGCTCGGTGACAAACTGACGACCCACACCAGTATATGAAATACGACTACAGTCCTCGTCCCCGAAACGTCTAGTTGTACCCGAAACGGGCAAGATTTTTTTTTTTTGATTTTTAAATGTCCCGGAAACGGGTAAAATTTTTTTTTTTGATTTGTGCTCAAAAACCGACAAAGCAAATGTCTATCACAGATTTTTTTCAACATGACCAAATAATAAAAAATCAATGTGTGATGATTGTTTTACTTGGGAAACGAATTGAGGACGAGGATTGTACTTTAAATATTTAAGCCATTTTAAGCACTAAAATAACTTAAATACAAAATAAGTAAGCTTTTTAACGTTAAAAAATGCTTGATGTACCCAAAACGTCTAGTTGTACTACCGATGGTTCGTTATAAGGCCTAAATGCTAAAAAAAAAATAAGCATTGTATTTCACTAAAACTCGAACATAAAAATTGTAGTGAAAGCGCGCCAAGTTTCTCACAAATTAACGATAGTAAAAAAACGTACACACTCTAATTACATTCGGAATAGGGTCCCCAGGTCCAGTTTGGATGTTATACATCCAGCTAACCTTCGCCGTATATTTTTTAGGTACTACGGTTACCTGTACATTTAAATAAAGAATTGCTCACGAGTGAAGAAATCGACCCGTTATGAAAATGAATTTCACCGACCAAGCAAGTCAAGGCATGTCAACGTTGGTAAAAGACGCAATTGGTAATTAGCAATTGTTGAAAATTTACCGAGAATTTATTCTGGTCCCGGAGTTACTCGAATATTATAATAGATTTTTAATGGAGCAGCCTGATTTGGTCGAATGTAGAAAAGGTCGAAACCCTGAAAAGGTCGAAAATTGCGGAAAAGGACGAAACCTGAAAAGGCCGAGTTCGAGGTTTACAGGTTTCGACTTTTTCAGGTTTTGCACCTTTTATGATTTCGGCCATTTAAGGTTTTCGCCCTTTTGCGCCATTATCGTTCTGCGAAACCAACCAGTGCATACATTTCTTTTATTTTACTTTTTTTTTCAAAATGACACATTAATCGATTAAAGCATTTATTTGAGAAATGTTTTGAAACGAGGAAGTCAAACAGCAGCTAATTAGCAATTGGTGTCCGTTACGAAGGCTCACATACTCATAAGTCAGAAAAATATGAAGAAAAAACTAAAAAATGGTTTAAACGAATAAGATGACTTTTTTTTGAAAGTGAGAAGGGAAGTAGAATAGCAATATAAAAGAAAGGAATGTGAGGGAATTTGCTCACACATCTTGAGGTCGCTAATGCACACCGTATACAGATTCATCACTGTACATGATATACAAAAAGCTATCTTCGTCGTGATTTTGTTGGTATATCTAAAACAAACGTAAGGTTCGGATATATTAGGTATGATACTTAAAAATATTAAAAATTATTAGCCCAAAAAACTTGTTAACTTGTCCAGTTTTTTGTGGAAAATGTTAAAATTGAAAATTATTTTTTTTTCGTCTAAAAATACAGGGGGGTTGGTTATAAGGTCAAGGTCAAAAAAACTGACTTGACCTTTGATGCATTTTAAAAAACTGACTTGACCTTATAATCAACCACTTTTTTTAAAGGTTAAAAAAAAAAATTTTAAGATGAAGACCTCCCCCTCGCGGGCCACTTTTTTATAAAAAAAATTCGGGGGGAGGTCTTCATCTTAAAAAAATTTTTAAAAAGGCATGATTTTTATAAAAAAAAAACTTTTTTGTTCACTTTTCCCCCAAAAAAAATGACTTGACCTTATAACCAACCCTTTTAAAAACCATTTTTAGCAGTTTTTCGGCAAAAAATATGACTCGACCTTATAACCAACCCTTTTAAAAAGCTGGAAAAATCTTTAATATATCGAACCCCCAATATAAATTAAATCAAAGAAAAAAATTACTTCGCCCATCGTATTGGAAGTAGAAGGAATTGTTCCGTTCACGAAGAAAAACAGCGCTTCCTCAGGACGCAAATTGATTCGCTTCCTAAAAACGTGTAAGTTCATTAGTTCGGCAGTCAATGAACAGAGGGGTGCAAAGTTAAGGCACCCCTGTAGTTGTTAAAGTCTGGTCTTGATACTTTCGGATGACTCATCGAACAAATATTCAAGAAAAAATCGTCTTATCTTGGAAAATTTTTTAGCGTAAGCTCTGTGAGAAATAGGCTAGGAACGCTGCGAAAGTGTTAAGATAGACTTTTGACTTAACAGGCACCACGGCATTTCAAAGAAAACCTTTCCAAACAAATCAAAAACATTAAACTTCCACGAAAGACGGTATCATATTTATCCGAAAACTATTTATTCGAAAACGTTTTCTCCGAAAAACCAAGGTGCCGTCAAGATACGACTTTAAAACCGGTTAACCCACCTAATGATAAAGATAAATTGGCCAACTGTGAGTTCTGCAGGAACAAGATATTTCTTCTTATCGACATCTGCGACTCGTGCTTTCGGACTACGTTCGACAATAACTAAAAAAAACGAATTCAAATTATAAACGGCGATTTAAAATTTTGGACCAAGTTCCTGAAATTGGAGCACTTACCTGGAACTCGTTCGGGGTACCGCAGACGAACCTTATCGCCGTCCGCTCGCCTTCTTTCAAATGAATGCTCTTAAAAAATTTTTATAAAATTTTATCAGAAATTTAGCGCAATCCGTCAAAATTCAGAATGTTTATTTACGTGTACGTGACTGTATCGACTCCTGGATCAAGCGACTCTAAACTTTAATCGTTTTTTTACATTTATATTTTAACAATTGTTTATTGATAATGTCTGCTTTTCCGCCTCTTGCTCAAAAATAATCTCGTGACCTATTGATACAATCACATACAGGGGGGTATGGTTATAAGGTCAAGCCCGAAAAAAATGACTTGACCTTAGTGCAAAAAAGATGACTTGACCTTATAGCGGTCACCTTTTGTGACCTTATAACCATACCCCCCTGTACATTTTATACTGGTTGGCCATGGTCCAGTAATCACAATAAAACCACTTTAAACATATTACTTACCTTGTTTATACTTAAATTGCATGATGGTAGAATTATTCAAGTGCCGGCTCAATAGTCAGATCTTAATTCATGTCTGTTAAATTTCTAACCCAATCGCCGGGCTAAAAACATACAAAATTTTGAGTTAAAAAGATGAAACAGAAAAAAAAAGCGTTATCTTAATTGGGCACCACAGTTTTTAAGCGATTCTCGAATAGCGGCATCAATGTGTTCTACGTCTCGATATGCCAATCCTTTCAGAAGACCCCTGTACGACGTGCGGTAACAATGAGACGTCTGAACAAAATAGACTTTGAAATCAATCATTGCAGACAGTTTCTGTGTTACAGTAACATTCTCGGTACGCAAGTTGCCTTTTTTAAACAATAATTGGTTCGTTTTTTTGTTTCGAAAAAAGACACTTGGAGACAATTCACCCCTAGTAGGAGGCTGTCTTCGAGAATAAAAATCGATTAAAAATCAGTTGATATGAATACCAAAATACCTTAAACCTGACCTACAGGGGGTCTGCTTATAAGGTCAAGCCACAAAAAATGGGACGACCTTAATGCACTCCAAAAAATGACTTGACCTTAGTGCAAGAAAAAAAGTCCAAAAAGCTATGATTTCTATAAAAAAATTATTACCCGTGTTTTACCCGCGTCGTTCTAAACGTTTATGTCGAGTTCTAAATTTAAACCCAAAAAAAGTGAATAAAGACATGATTTATCTTGAAAAAATGACTTGACCTTAGTGCAAAAAGATGACTTGACCCTATGACAGTCACACCGTGTGACCTTATAACCAGACCCCGTGTATATCATTTCGATATCTTGTAAAATTAATATCGTACCTTTCCGGTTTTCGGATGTGTAAAAACATCGATTAATTCGACATTTTCAATAGAGTCGTCATTATCACAATTGCGCACAATATCATACATGTCATTTTCATCAAAACCAGACGGAATCCAAAATGCCACGTCAAAAGGCGTCGGGTCGATTTTACGAGTGGGTGTCTCAAATTTAAACTGCCGAAAGTCGCCTTTAAAGTTGTTAAATTGCTCCGCAATTTCCGTCGAATTATTCCAAAATAAACGAATATCTCGAATGTCGAAAAGACGCATTGCAAGTCGTTCAAGTCCGAGCCCAAATGCCCATCCAATTTTGTCTTAAAAACAGCACATTAATAAAACGTTGTTTCGTGTACCGAGGGGTCTGGTTATAAAGTCAAGCCCAAAAAAACCTTATAACTTGGAAAATTTTCAACAACCGCATTTTTTCACTGTAAGCCCTAAAGGGCTAAAGGGCACAAATGTGCTGGGGAAAAAAGTTCAAAACGACATGATTTTAAAGATTTTTTCCCAAAAAGCATGCTTCTCAATAAAAATGACTTGACCTTAGTGCAAAAACCATTTTGACATAGCACCATCATAAATTTAAAAAAAACCTTAGCTAGATTAAACCTCCTGCGAGATATCACGTTCTAACCAAAAATATATTTAATTTCTTCTTAAAATGAATTACAGTCCTTGATTCCATAACGGCCGTTTTCGGTTCTCGAAAAAAGCGGCCGTTATGGGATAAACAGCCGTAATGGAAGCGACCCTTATGGAATCAAAGACTGTAGTGTACCTGTAACTTGCGCATTTTCCAGTACTTTATGTTCCATGATTCCGCACCCCAGGACCTCAAGCCAATCCCCTTCGTAAAAAACTTCAATTTCCCAACTCGGATGCGTAAACGGAAAATATTCATCATTCCACCTATACTGCACATCTTCACCAAACAAATGGGTAACTAAACGCTCAAGTGTCAGCTTAAGGTCATGCTCGACGATCATTTTCGCTTCGAGGGTATGTTGCTCTTGTTTAAGCTCATTTCGGGCACCTTCAGTCGAAAACATTTCAACGTCATATGTTCGTTTATCTGGCATGTTCCATCGATCCCGTATTCTCATACGCGATTTCTTAAAACTTTCTGGCGTTTCAAAATAATTATAACCATTCTTTTTATCGCCGGAAAAATATGGTGGTTGTAAGGTCTTGGATAAAAAAGACCATAAATTTAGTTCATGATTTAGGTTGTTTTAAACAAAAACAAATGAAAAAAATACCATTTCTAAAAAAAATAAATTCATGAAAAAGAGTAACTGTACAACTTGTTAACTAATATTCAACGGTTTTTCCTACATGTAGTCGTAACTCCCACATAAAAACAATCAAACACATGACCTCCTGACGCGCTGATTTGTAATAAATTTAATTAGAAAAAAAAACGCCAGACATTTTAGTTTTTCATTTAGGAAAACGCGAACCTTTCAAGATCATCGAGGGAAAAGAGACGCACGCCTTCCATTTGATGAAATATTGGATAATGTGATTTATCAATTGTGTCCCGTCGATAAACGTCACCTGTACAAAGGAAACATTGTTTTCTGAAAAAACAAAATTATTCCTACAGGGGTGTCTGGTTGTAAGGTCAAGCCCAAAAATGACTTGAGCTTAATACACTCCAAAAAAATGACTTGACCTTATAACCATTAAACAAAATTAAAAAGATGTATCATATGATTTTTCCCAAAAAATATGGCCAGCGGGGGAGCAGGTTTTCACTCAAAGAAAGTGAAAAAAGACATGATTTATATAAAAAAATTATTACTCGTGTTTTTACCCGTGTCGTTCTAAAAGTATATGTCTCGTTCTAATTTTAAACCCAAAAAAGTGGAAAAAGACATGATTTATCTTGAAAAAAAATGAGTTGACCTTAGTGCAAAAAAGATGACTTGACCTTATAACGGTTATCGGGAGTCCCCGATTCGGGCCTCATGGCCCATGAGTCATGGGGCTAAAATCAAGATAACAATTAAACAAGTTTAATCCGTGGCTTTTATAAATAATAATATTACCCGCTTCCCATAATGTCAACTTGATGCGCACTTGTATGGGCCCGCAGCATATGTTGATGATTTATGTAATAATTGTCCTTCTTTGCCCTCGAAACATGATCTGTTGGTATTAGGACCGAATCAAAATTTTGCTGGACAGTCACAATCGGCGAAAGATTCTCAACTTTTTCAAACGTGGCGGTGTTATACTCGGCGTCAAAAAAATCGTAAATTTCGTGCTTGATAATTTCAACCGGATGGCGCGGTATTAGATGCTTTTTGGAGTCTACATTTCGGATGATTCGTTCAGTAAGATTGCTCATATGATCATCTTGATAGTGCTGGCCGATTTTAAGGGTATCATCCAAAACAACCATTTTTACAAGTTTAATGTCTAAGGACTGTGATAATTCGCAGTTGGGACCTTAAGCTTGTCACAAAAAAAAATAGAAAAAATGATATTTAAAAACGGACTAAATCAAATAAATTATAATGTAGAAATCTCACTTATAAGTTCTACTGGTAAATCCAAAAGCGAACAACCAAAACTCATTAAAAATTTGAAAACGAAAATCCAAAACAAATTTATTTATTGAAGCTTACTACGTAGTGCTAACGTATGATACCCTACCCATTATATGGACACGGCGTAAGAAATGGCGCGGCAAGCCACGACGCAAAAACAACATTCTACGAATTTTAGAATTATTTAGTTGATTTGGGGATATTTGGATTTTTGAATAATTTTAATGTTAACATAAAAAATTGTATAATCGACGTTTCGCACTTTATTTCATTTTCAAGAAGAGGGAAAGTAATAATTACTCAAATCATTTTTGTTCATACTTTCCCAGTCTATTCTTGAAAATGTAATAAACTGTGAAACGTCGATTAAAGTCCTCACTCTCAATACTGACGCTTTTTTGTGAAAAAATGTCCCGAAAACAGACGAAAAATGTACACTTTACGACAATTCACTCCAATACGGACCCTATTTTAGAGACTTAAAAACGTCCGTATAGGAAGTTAGGACTGTATACAAGTTTTTTTTTTCGAATTGACGCTCACAAAAACAAATAAAAACGACAGACACAATAGGTTCTGTGTGTACGTGATGTTTTATTGGGCAAGCGATAAATTGGGCAATGCGTAACAGAAGGCGTTAAACTGAGAATATAAAGATAAATGACAAAATACATATTTTAAATCACATCTGATTATTTTTGGACATTTTTGTTAAATGTAATTTTCAAAATATCGGGTCAGTGTACTTTTTTAAGATACCTTTACGCTGACTGGTCAAATACAGTCTACTCCAATTCTTTGCCCAATGGCGTGAATCACAAAATGTGTAATAATGTCATTTCGAGGTAAATTGTTTATAGTTTTTTTTTTGTTTGTTTGTAATTATTTGAACTAAGAGGCAGTTTTGCACGTAAAAGCATTTTTGGTATAACATATTTGAATTTAAAAAAATGTCGCGTTTTAAAGGAGGAAAGCGAGAGTAGCTGCCGTTTTTTGACAGTTTTTTTTTATTAAATCGGTGCTTTCTCAAATAAATAACGACTATTAAAGTTTCGATTGTCTTTTGTTTTCTTATTTGATTATGTCAGCTTCACCTGAGGTTTGTAACGAACAAAATTTGAGTTAGCACTTGGCTTAAATGTGTCGGTAGAGCGACCCGCACTTTTCATGACGCTTGGTCGAGTTACTAAAGGTGGTTTGTTTTCTAGTTGAACCATATACAAAAATATGGACAGAGATATATATTATATATATTTGGATATACAGTCCTTACTCATTTATCGGACACTTTTTCAGCCAAAATGGGGTCATTCTAATATAAAAATGGTCCTTTTTGTGACGATGCTCCTTTTTCGGACGCTATTTTCGATTACCGAAAACGTCCGACAAATGAGTAAGGACTGTATATTGAGTTTTCACGCATATGAAGGATTTTGACGCAATCCGGATAACTTTTTGAAAATTTTCGCGAAGTGTCAAAATGCCAGACTTCATATATGAATTGTTATAATTACGCGAATAATGTCTCATTTATCTCAAGATAACCTATTCTTTTTTCTTGGGAACATATTAATCAACCAAAATTATCCTTAAAGAAAAACGATGGTTCGTCTAAAAAATAAACAACCTTTAATCCAATTGTCGACGTCATTATCATGACGCTGTCCGCTCTCAAAGCGGTCCTGGCATTTTGGTTTGATCACTTCGGCCCCGTCGGGAGGCTCACGTTTGAAGAGGAAAGTTTTATTTGTTCCGGGCGAAGGCGGATGCTGCTAAATTGATCACGGTCATTTGTTGTCTGGAAGTGAACGAAATCCAAAGTACAAGGGGTACGGAAAAAAGACCATAATACGGTCGTATGAAGACCCTTTTTAAATCCTTATTACTTTTGATTTGACCTCAAAGGTCAAAAAACGTACAGGGGGCTCTGGATATAAGGTCAAACCCCAAAAAATGACTTGACCTTAGTGCAAGAAAAAAAGTTCAAACAGATATGATTTCTATAAAAATAATTATTACCCGTGTTTTACCCGTGCCGTTCTAAACGTATATGTCGAGTTCCAAATTTAAACCCAAAAAAAGTGAAAAAAGACATGATTTATCTTGAAAAATGACATGACCTTATAAACAGACCCCCCTGTAGGTAAAATTCTTTCGGGAAAAGTGTTGATCCAAAGTAAGAATAAAATTAGGCAAAGAAAAGTATACACGAACTTAATAGTAATACAATAGTAAAAATGTAAATACTTCGCATACCTTTATGGCTTTACCAGGCGATTGACATGGCGAATTACGGTTTATTTCTAATCTGGGACTGTCTGAGCAAACGTGAATTGGTGTATCGGTTTGAGTTCCCGAATCTGATGAAGGTGGTCTCGGCGGTCGTCGACCATCTGAAGTACGATAATTATTTGAAGGTTTTCTAAAAGTTATTGCGACATACCGGTAGGCGTTAATAAATGGCGATTAATTTCGCGTTTTTCATCATCGGATTTGTTAAATGCCATCAGTTCTTCGTTTAAGTTATCAAGACTAGCTTGTCGACTCTTTCGGCCAATTGGGATACACGTCATTTTCACTGGACTTACTTAAATAAAAAACGTTAATAATAAACGAAAAATGCTAGGCATTTGAATAAGATGATTTTAATTTCTACGTATACGTCAAATTTGACAGGGTATGGTGGTTCTAAGTTTTAGGTAAAAAGACAATATCCAAAGTAGTGGAATTCTATAGCGGGGTTTCCCAAACCTAAGAATTTTACTCATTTTAAGTACTACTGTAAAATACTATAGTCTATAGTAGTACTTAAAATGAGGAAAATCCTTAGGTTTGGGAAACCCCACTAGAATTCCACTATTTCGGATGTCTTTGTACCTAAAACTTAGAACCACCATACCCTGTGAAATCTGACGTATTCTGCTCCAGAATTTCTGGATTCCATTATGGCTATTGGTCTTACATACTGTACATACAGCTGTATGTTAACATGTATATGACAATTGAAAAGTGTTATTTATCATTTATGACAAAATAATAACCCACCACAAGAGGCGATTTCGCCAACGATCTGTTCCAATTGTTGCTGCTGTGATATGGAACTAACTGACGTTCGGCTGGGTGATTGATGTCGCTCCCTTAAACTTCCAATCCGACGTAACTCACGCAGTGCATGACCTTCGTCACTTAGATACGTTCCAAATAGGAATCAGACAAAGTTCTCAACAATTCCCAAACTAGGCTCCCAAATGTACATATGTTCTTTCGCTATGATTTTTCATTTTGACCACACGGATTAGAGGGGGCTTATAGAAATGAACACCAGAAATCGTATTGTTTTAATACTGGTCACTAAAGTTTTCAAACTTGTTTGTCTAATCCTTATTCAAAACGTACCTCAACAGTTTCACATTTGGTTTTGCACAATTCTCACAATTATCGTCACAATCCATGTCCGTTTGGCTTTCACTGTCCTTAAACAGGTTTTTGTTTAATTAAATGATAAGGATGTGATATCTTATTAGCGCCTGTGTAACTCTTTTAACCCAGTATCATGAAGTGTACCAAAATTGAGTGCTCAGTACATAAGAGTGAAATAAATTTCCCACATGGCAAGTTTATTGGACAAGGGTAATCCTTTCAACCCCGCTTGCAAACTTAATCTTTTCTATTTCCTCCTAGACTTTAACTTTAAATTGTAAACTGAGCATATATTTCAGTATGTATACTCCTGTAGGAGTTATAAAGGTAAAAAAACATACCGACCGCGACGGGAGCGAATTTCGTATGTCCCTGGGCCATTGTCCTTGTAGATATGATTGCACTGGTGATACCCCACGACTCGAACTTGGCGAATGGCGACTACCAAAGGAATCATTTGATCGGGTACGATGTAACGGTGCGGGTGATGGCGAACGGCGGGATATTGCTTTTAAATTGTCGTTATTTTATTTCTAACTTTTTATTATAATTCCGAATGAACTTAGAAATCTGCTCCGGTTTAATATTTTTGAATTTGAGGTATGAAAGCGACCATACATAAATATATATATGGACTAATGATTACACGTATTTATTACATGTATTTACGTGTGTCTTAAAGACAGCCGGTGTAAATCGAATTTAAAAACGCACATTAAACCTACCATTTAGAATTCCTTGATCCGTTCGTAACTTCTGTTTTTGCCCAGTAATTTGAACAGAGTCCAGCAACTAGAAATACTCAGATTATTTACAAAAAATTTCTAAAGTTTTGTGTACCATCGGGTATATGCCTCTGCAATTAATTTGTCGTTTTATAGGTACAAACGACCTGTACTTATCTTGTTAAAAATTATAAGCCCCGCAATGAATTACAGAGACATATACGTGCATTGAAATAAAACCAATTACCTGTTTCTGAATGGGATAAATCGGATATGCTTTCATGGGACCCTTCTTTTTCGGTACCGCCACTTTTTTGTCTTCGTCATTTTCACAACTCATTCTAAATAATACAAAAACTAATAATTTTAACCTATACAATAAATCTATGATGAGTGCTCGTGAATGGGCAGTGGAATAATCTAATTTGCGGAATGTTTTAAGTCGGGTCACCGGTCTGGGCCAACGCTAGCTTTGAGAAAAAGCGTGCGTTGGCCAACGTTTCTGACCCGGGTTTTTAAGTGAGAAACTAAGTGGGCAGGTGGTGTATCTACATCGAATCGACCTTGCCTCTCAAGTACAATCGCAATCGGTTGACCTTTTCTGGATGCTCCTTGAGCCAACTTTTCAGTTTCCCATTCGGCCGCTCAGTCTGTGTACAGTTGTCCCGTGGGCTCTTATTTTTTCCGGGCTGCATCATTTTCTTTCGGCGCGTAACAGGTGCTTCTTTCTTGATCTCCTTGGTCTCGGTTTTTATCTCCGTCACCTCTTTCTTGCTCTCCGCCTTGCCCTCTTGCTGGATCTCAGGCTGGACCTCTTTCTTCTCAGTGTTATCGGTTTCATCAGGCGACCTATAAAAACTTTTTTTAACTCCAAATATTTTTAGTTATATCCAAATATTTATAGTTATAAAATTAAAACTCCGTCTATAAATGAACCATGATTGTTTCCGCGAAAAAACTCGTCACTTTGTTTTCGTGAGCCGTCGAAAAAGGGGCACATAGTCTATAGTGTATGACATTTCAATAAGGGAGCATTTTTTGGAGAATATAAAATGACCATATTCAGAGTACGCATACATGTATATCAGTACCTGTTCTCTTTGCCATTACCGCTATCTTCGTTAAAGGTAATGGATTCATCACTGCTATCACTGAAAAGTAGCGATTCCGTTTCTCGATTCGATGACATTTGCGCCTTATTATCTACTTCTCGGTCTTTTCTCGGCGTTTCTATAATTGCGGTCGAACTCGCCAAGCCTTTGCCTTTAAAATTGAACGTAACTTCTGTGTCTTCCTCGCTGGCATCATCCGCCTCAGATTCAGACAAGACAACCGTCTGCCGTGTCCGAACATTTCTGAAAAAACAATCAATAGGAGAACACAGACTTGATTCATGGTACAATACAATCCCTGCGCCAATTAAACCCTAGACCGCACAGTGTGGACATATCTGTCCACGGTCGTTTTTCAATCGTTGAGAACTTTTGAAAAATGACGCAAGGATTGTACATGAAGTCCGTGTGTTTTGATTTTTGGGTATCGTAAACATGAGTCACGTTGTTACGTGTTTATTATTTTTTGTAGTTTGTACAGTGGAACGGCTCATTTTAAAAAGGAAATGGATAAAACATGTGTTGATCGAAAATACAATTGTTAATATTTATCGTTTTCGGGCGTAAATTTCAAACGGCTTACTTCCTAATTTTATTTGTGAAACATTGTGGGTATTGTTTTTCCCCATTTTTAACTCGTCCACGTTCGAGCTTGTCACCCGGCAATTTGGGCGAATTAACCCTCCCGATAAAAAAATACTTAAAAAGAAACGCGGACTAGTTAAAAAAGGGTTAACTTAAAGTCATGGCAGTGTATAAGTTCATTCGTGCACAAGAACAAGTTCAATGAGCTCAGATTTTCGGCAGTGTGAGTAATTTTGAGCACCTAGATTTTTTAGTTTCGCTTTCAGACGTGCAACAGTTAACTTTGCGAGCTCGCTAATTATTAATGTAAGTTAAAATATCTGTTAGTGACCAATCAAATTGAAAATAAAAGCGCTTCTAGGGCCCTTAACGGTACTGAATAGTTGACAAATACTTGCTGCAGAGAGATATTTATTGAAACTATTGTCCAAATGAATATACTTAAAAATCTACCTTGTAATTCGTGGGAAAACAGAGAAAATAATAGCCGTTAAGGGACCTATGGCTGACATTAACATACCTAGATCGTGTTCGATTTCTTGTGGAGCTATTTCCCTCGGAGTCATCATCATTTTCAACCCGCTTGGCAGGGCTAAATAGTATATTAATGAAGTTGGTAGTACCGAACTGTTACAATTGATATTATCAAAATGTGACAAAGGGTTTGCTCGAGATTTTAAAATACCTTAAGATATCTAAACTGTAAACCAAATGAGATTGATCTACATAGATATTTTAATTTTAGACCGCCTAAAGAATTTTTTCTGAAACGAACATTGGGGGAAAACCAAGATAGGCAAATTGGTTAAATTGATAAACGGTTATTTTTATGAAATTAAAAAATATTGATGCTAATTTTTTTGAAAAATTTTTGAACCGGAACCAAAAGTACCGGGTGTTAGCGGTTAAAATACAAAAATGATTTATCAATACATAGTCTTCGGAAAAATTATTTCATAAAAATGCTAATTTAAACAAAAGATCTTGTTAGTACAGGGGACCACAAACATGAAATAGACATGATTTTTTCCGATAAAAATTTTAATGAAACATTACGTTTTTGTGGCCCGCTTTTGTTGCTTGCGTGATGGTTTGACAGATGTTTCGGCCTCTGACTCTTTTGATGACTCCTCTCTAACCGATCGTTTGAGAGATTTTGCTGCAGCACGTTTGACCGGCGTCCTTACAACTGGGAGCTCTTCCCGATCGATTTTGACAAAACTCTTTCGTGATTTGACTTTTTTCAGGGCGAGTGATTTTCCCTTGGGCTGAATGCCGTCAAACATACCACGACATTTGATAAAATCAACCTCGTCACCATAGTCAAGATCGTTGGAGTATTTGAGCAGATTTTGAAGTTCCTTTCTATCGCCAACGCCAAGATCCTGAATGTTGTTATAATAAATACTTTTAAGTTAACTCTCAGGCGGAAGGAGTTTTTGGGAACCCGTAGGGTGAAAATGCGTGTATATAAACGCACTTAAAAAATTCACAACAATTCGCAGTAATTAAAAAAAACTGGTAAAGCCATGTTGTAGAGCTCGTCAAACTACGTCCATCTGACTATTCAGAAATTGATTTGGGCCACCAGGGCCCCCTAGAGAGCTGTTTGAAATCTCCAACCTACGCAAAAAAACACCGTCAATCGAATTTTCTCAAAAAGTTGAGGGGGGGTCACCAATACCCGTTTTGACCTACAGGGCCTCCATATGCCTTAACTCGACGAAAAAAAACAAGTTGCGTGTCTATTTACACGCACTTCCCTGGGAGTTAACTATTTTAGCTCAATATTTAACGCAAAAAATTGAAATATTTACCTTGAGGAATTTATCTGGTTTCTGGCAAGCAGCTTCTTTGGCTTTAGCCACGTCATTTTTCTGTGATTCTGTCATGTTTTCTTTTATGTATTTGAGCCAAGGTAATGTTCCAGCGGACCAGTGTGCCAAACACCATACTAAGATTTGAAGATCACCCCGAAATGATGCTTTTGAACCATCGTGGGCATCAGTTGAACAATACTCAATCTAGCGAAAAATGTTTGTAAAGCGATGTATTTTTTCAACACGTTAAACTTTTGCAAGGGATTGAGTCAACTCGGTGTATTGGTTTGTGTTGAAAAAAAAACTGACTTGAAAATCACTCTTAAATGTACCTTGGGGTCAATTTATAAAAGCAACTTTACTCGAATTTTATAGTATTCTATGATGGCATCAAAACTTATTACAAGGGGGTTGGTTATAAGGTCAAGGTCTAAACAACTGACTTGACCTTAATGCACTTTTAAAAAACTGACTTGACCTTATAACCAACCAGAATTTTTTTCCGTAATAAGACCTTTGGGGAGAGGTCTTCATCCAAAAAAACGTAAAAAGACATGATTTTAAAGATTTTTTCCCAAAAAGCATGCTACTCAGAAAAACTGACTTGACCTTAGTGCCTGAAAAAAATGACTTGACCTTAGTGCAAAAAAACTGACTTGACCTTATAACGGCACAAATGTCTGACCTAATAACCAACCCCCCTGTAAATAGGATTTTTGGCCCATAAATTATGGGATACAAAGTAATAAGTTAACTTTTAAATCAAAAATAAAATAACTCCTGAACATACCGTTCCGTCGTGTTTGCATTTTGGATCTGGTTTATGCTGAGGATTATTTGGCACCAAATACGCAAGACCAAAATCAATCAGAAAAAGTTCCTCTTTCATAGATGTACTTTCATTCCCCAGTAAAATATTCGCGCCCTAAAATAATTAAATTAAAACTTTAACACATAAATCGATCAGCTTATGATAGAAATTTCATATTTTAAATAACTCACTTTAATGTCCGCATGTGCATAACGTCTTCCGTGCATGTACTCAAGAGCATATAACATTTTATGAGCGATTTGAGCCACGAATTCGCGGCTAAATTTGCTTCCATTTTCGAGAAATAATTTTTGCAGATCACGTCCAAAACGGGGCATGATCAAATATCGAAGATCATTCCCATTGTACAAGTGAATTCCGGACGTCATAAACTTAAAAAAATAAATTAGGTCCTGTCTTTTTCAAGCGTACGAATCATTTGAGATGATTTTTGGGACGTATTTTAACTTTCAAGGTCATGAATCTCATTGGTGTTAACAAAAGCTAAAGCTTTATGGTACTTTTTATTAGATATTTTCTCAAAAAAACGGCGACAACAGTTTTGTGCGCCCTGTTGAACTCAAGCTTGTTCAGGATAAACTAACTCAATATCATGAAAACTCTAGAACTGATTTCAAATTTCGTTTTTGGCACAGTTCAGACTCTGAACTTCAGAGCTCTTTGGCTGGTATATGGTACAAGTTTTTGGAAGACCCTAGTACCAAAAACAAATAAAGTTTCAAAAATGATCGTTCATTTACCTTTGGAATGCCAAGTGTTGAAATTGAATTGCGTTTGCAGAATTGCTCAATATCCGTTGGTTTACAATTTCTCATATAAAAATTAATCTCGGTGAAGAGCGGACCATTTCTCTTGGGTTCAATTTTGATGACATATCTGGCGTTGTTCATATCATTCTTGTGGCCTTTTTCGTCGGTCAAGTAAATCATCCCGAATCCGCCCTGACCGACCGGCTCGCCGACGATAAACTCTCTTTTTCGGACGTCCTTAATGACGGTACCGGATTGAATGAACTCGGCCATTTCATAGTCCGTCGTCTTCTTTGCCGCCTTTTTCTTTGGCGGCATTTTTATTTTTTATTCTAAACAAAGTTGCATTTTTTTTTATTTCAGAAAAAAAAACAAGCAAAAAAAAAACAAAGAAAACAGAATTCTCGAAATAATAAATTGTGATCCGCAAATTAGCTCAATCGAAAAATGTGCGATGAAGTGTTTTGATACTTCTCGCGCGCCTATTGGACGCATTAACAAACGAACATTTAAAAAAAAAGAAGGACGTTTTTTAGAACCAAAATGTTACCAGCGACTCATTTTTATGCAATGAATTATTTCGTACAGGGGGGTCTGGTTATATGGTCAAGACCCCAAAAAATGACTTGACCCTAATGCACTTTGGAAAAANAAAAATGCAAAGGGAAAAACTAAAAAATCGAAAAACCGTTTTAACTTGAACCGGTTTGTTCGGTTGGCTCCAATTTTTTTTTTTACTTTTTATATATCGCATATAAGCTACAAAATTTGAAAGTTTGGAAGCGCTCAGGTGTATATTTCTTGTAGGTGTGGTCCCAGGTGGCGGTCCTAAGTATACTATAATATAGAACGAGTCCTTAACCATTTATCGGACGTTTTCGGTTTTCGAAAATAGCGTCCGATAAATGAGCATCGTCACAAAAGAGGTAATTTTTAATTAGAATGACCCCATCTTGGCCAAAAAAGCGTCCGATAAATGGTTAAGGAATGTATATTATATAGTCCATACATAGTACACGGGCACTACAGTGTAGCTTATTACCAGGTGATATCTGGTTTAATTGAGTTGTTTTTAACAATTTTTACGGGCGCAATTTAACCCGGCCACGGACAAGCTTGTATTTGTGAATTTTTATTTTATTTTGTACATAACTTGGAAAAAAGAACCTTACAAAATTTGGGTGTAAACTTTTGAAATAAGCGAAATACAGTAAAATTATACAAAATGCTATTAAATTGGTATTTTAATCAAGTTATACTACAAAAAAATTTGCGCCGTGCCAGAAAATGGCACGAAATACATGGCCGAGTTAAGCATTTGAATCTTCTTTTTGGGGCCGTTATATAATCATAATTTATAAATGCGCACAATCAAGTTTTATAGCGAGTTTTATAGTAAGTTAAATAGCGACTAAAATGTCACAATTCTAATAATACCAAATACGCATTTAGATTTTTCACTGGTATCACCGTATCACGAACACCCACTTGAATATGGTTGAGTAATAACAACAATGTTCCCTGTAACGTTTTTTTATTAAAATATTCCTTTCAGCATTTTTAATGTGTCATTTTCCCTACAGTGCAGTTGTTGATAACGTCAAATCATTTGTATTGCTCGATAAGCGTTATAACAAGAAAAAACGAGTTCTAGATGCCCTGCTGAAACACATTAAATAATCTCGTCCACAATTCCTACTTATCATAAATATTCTAGCACCGCAAATAAAGCATCTTTCTGCAAAAAAACGGTATACACGATGGGACATGGTGAAACGTTTTTGGCTACTGTGTGTTTGATTATTTGATTCATTATTAAAAAAAAGTTGTCTCCATTCAATTGCGCCTAGCCAGATACTGGTGTGAGCAAAAAAGTGTCACCGAGCAAATTTCGCTTGTGGTTTTAAACAGTACTCGGTCTTGTCCATGGTAAGACCCGCGTGGAGCTCGGTTACAAACTGACGACCCACATCAGTACGAACAATCGGTATAATTTTTTCAAAAAGGAATGCTGGAATTTGTAGTTTTCAATATTTGTGCTTGCCATGTTTAAAACTTTGGCCTGTCATAAAAAATATCCTAAACGTTCCACCAAAAACAAGAGGCGCTGTCAACCACTCACCGAGAGGTTAACGGTGCATCCTGTGTAAAATAAGTATCGAGAGAAAACAAAATAATAGTAGGCCTTTAGTTAGAGACAGAAACAGAAGTTTTATGGTTTGCAACGTCCGGTAAAACGAGGGTACAGGCAAACATCACGAATATGATAACGGTCACACAGCCACGTGAGCATTCTTTCGAGTCCAAGGCCGTAACCGCCGTGCGGTGTCGCGCCGTATTTTCGTTGATCAGTGTACCAATAATAGTCTTTAGGATCTGAAAAAAAACAAGCTATATATTGTTCGACAATTGTAAAATTGCTGTTTTATTTTTGTGCGCTTTGAGAAACCGGCAATTTTTTCCTTTAGCCGGTAATTCATACCGGTAAACTTTGTACCGCCAGTTTGAAACTTTGTATTACATTAATGGAATACATTGAGCGCCGTTTGTAAATAAAAACAAGTTTATACCCTACATGGTCCAGAAGTTCAAAAAGTTTTGGTGCGCAATAGCAAAAAATAATCCGTCTGTCGTCATTTTCATCTTTTTTATTCAATAAAGTTATCGAAAATTTTAATATTTTAAACACACCCCCTACTCAACAAAAAACCCAAACACCTAGAATCTTTATATTATCCGGCAACTTGCGCAGTTATCTGACAAATTTTTCTTGAAACCGTAGGAGAATTACGCAGGCGGTGATATATACATACCAATTCCTTCCTCCTCATATTTCTTCATGAGTTTATCATAATCCCACATTCTCATTGAGCCACCAATTACTTCGCCAACATTTGGAATTAATACATCTACAGATTCAGTGACGCGGTCGTCATCTTTACACCGGGGCATGTAAAATGATTTTATTTCAGCCGGGAATCTATGTAGCATGATCACCTGGCCAATTTGGTCGGTCATTTTGCGCTCGGGTGCTTCCGGAATATCATCACCTAAATTCTCGTATAAGTCACATATACTTAAAACAAAACAATCACCAAATAACTATACACGTACCGAACTCATAATATGTTCCATCATCTTTTTTAATATCATGTTCTTTCAAATAAATAATTGCGTCTTTATAATCCATTCGCATAAATGGTTTCTAAACCAGTAAGTTTTTATAACAAATAATGAGAGATATGGATGCAAAAACCGAATGTGCAGTATCACACGATCATGGTTATTTATTTAAGGGTCGTATTTTATTCCTGGAAAAAGCGGCCTAATTAACACACGCACAGGTCAGTTTTTGAAAAAAAATAGTGGCCGGTTAACGGCGTATCCTGTGTATAATATACCGTATGTCGGTGCTAAGATTGACTGGCTTTAGGTAATCTTTTTATCCTTTTTTAATGTTATTTTAGCATCGCCGTATGAGTGCCTGGACCGACACACGGTACAACTATAATTTGTTGTCAAACGTATATAAGACCTTGGGAGGTGTGAAGTTCGGGTGTAGTTCATAAACTAGTTTGCCAGCCGGAGACTTCATCAAACGGTCAATGACGTCAACCAATAAGTCTTCAATTCGATCAAGTAGGTCTTCAAATTCAATAAAAGGACATTCAGCTTCAACATGGGTATACTCCGATAAGTGTCGACGAGTTCTACTTTTTTCAGCTCTAAAAATATAAAACAACGTAATCGATATTATCANTTTTTACTGATGTTTAGGCTTACATAAAGCAGCAAAAATGTCTAGGTTATAATAGCGGCCTAATTAACACACGCATAGGTCAGTTTTTGAAAAAAAATAGTGGCCGGTTAACGGCGTATCCTGTGTATAATATACCGTATGTCGGTGCTAAGATTGACTGGCTTTAGGTAATCTTTTTTATCCTTTTTTAATGTTATTTTAGCATCACCGCGTTAGTGTCCGGACCGACACACAGTACAACTATAAAACACAAATTTTTGTTTTTGATGACAAATGTTAAAATCCCAGACCCAATATCCAACCGCAAGTGTAACTAATTATATTTCTTGTCAAACGTATATATAAGACCTTGGGAGGTGTGAAGTTCGGGTGTAGTTCATAAACTAGTTTGCCAGCCGGAGACTTCATCAAACGGTCAATGACGTCGACCAATAAGTCTTCAATTCGATCAAGTAGGTCTTCAAATTCAATAAAAGGACATTCAGCTTCAACATGGGTATACTCCGATAAGTGTCGACGAGTTCTACTTTTTTCAGCTCTAAAAATATAAAACAACGTAATCGATATTATCAAGTATATTTCTGGTATCTACGAAGTATTCTAATACTTTAGTTGGTTTCACACTTTAAAAAGTAATTTACCTGTAAGATTCGGCCATACAAAAAACATCCCCGAGGGCAGGCAGGCATGTCTCCAAATACAGCTGTGACGATTGTGTCAAGTAGGCCTGCTCACCAAAATAATCAAATTTGAAAAGTGTGGAGCCTCCCTCACACATTGTCTGGACTAAGCATGGTGGCGTCACTTCATAATATCCCCGAGAAAAGTAATGCTCCCTAAAAGCTTTACAATTGGTTAGCAATAAAGTATTTAAGGATGAGCAACACGTGGTTTTAAATTAACCATGATCGATGGTTATCGAAAGAAAAATCGACCATTATTGTTTCAATTTTGTCCCGAATTGAAAAAAAAACGTAAACGGTTTCTACTATAAAAACCGGCTTCTCAAAAAACGAAGGTGCCTGGTTAATTTTAAATAATGTGTGGATAATCGACTCCATATATGGTCTTAGTAAGACATTCAGTGTATTTTCTAGATGTGCACGTTTTTCGGAAATCGAAAATGCACATCTAGAAGGACCTGACTGTACTATATATCAGTGTTGGAAGCGTTGGGCGTTTGGAAAATTTGAGCGTCTGGCGTTAGGAAAATTCGACCGTTGGCCAACTTTTTTAACAGTTCTATATATGAGCAATTATAAAACCTTATATTTTATAACTATCTGAAAATTCGCGACATTTTTTTGATTTTTAGCAATAAATTAAAGAACTCTTTCACTTGAAACAAAATACCATATGGTCTTAAAAGACCTTATAACGGACCAAATCAAAAACCTTAGCCACCCACTTTGAACAGGTTTTTAGCTCACCTTGCATTAAAAACGAGCGAATTTTCAAAATTTTACTCGTCTGTTCACCCCGAATGACGAGATGGCGATTGTCGAAAAGCGTATCAATGTCAGCATCTTTATTGACAATGGTTTCAGTGCCACCAGGTGGCGCACATTGCACAAGCTCCCAATAATCAACGTTAAGCTCGTGACCACCTTCGGCCGTTTGACCTTCTCTGACCTCTATTAAAGTACCAAAAAGAGTCAC
>SCLG01000411.1:111381-124521 GCA_004367875.1 Oikopleura albicans
CACTTTTTTGCGATTTATTTTCCGAAATACATACACCACCTAACACGTTATGTTAACAGTTTTTGACGTTTAATGGTGTTAACATAACGTGTTAGGTGGTGTATCTTTATATATACAACACTGAGCCGTTATCGTTAAAACGAAATCCATCATCTTTCACTTTTTTCAATTTGGTTTTGAAAGATAACGGGCACCTGGTTATTGTGTTGGAACCGTGCGTCAAACAAAAGACGTTCGATATAAATACAGGGAGTTCCCTGTATTAGAAAAATGGGTAAATAAAAAAAATTAATAAAATATCACACATCATCCTTCATATGAACGCTATATAGCGGTACCAAGTCTGACACATAGGCAGATTTGATAGCTTGCATGAAAAGATGAATAAACATTTTACATGTCCATAAACTATGGATCAGATAAAAAAAAAACAAGCGAATATAACGGGCGAGTTAGCAGCATGAGAATGGTATGTTTGAGTTAACAGATTTTCAAAATTGAAAGTTGGTATTTGCGTCTGCCAAGGGATTGCGAAATTCATAAAAACCGTCAGTGGTTTTTGTTTGATCCTCTTCCTCGGAAAAGTACGTTTCAATTATTACCAGCGCGTTGTTGTACACATCCTGAAATAATTTCATTTTAGAACAGGTATTTGGAAAAATTAAATATAAAAACCTAAATGTTTCGCCTTAGACGGTAAATCTGACATAAAAATTAAAATCACGCCAAAAACTGAAAGTTGTTGTAAGGTCAAACTTTCTTGATTATCAAACGTACCATAAAGTGGCCCTTACTTAGAGACCCCCTGTACTGATAAAAACAAATTATACTGGATCACGGTAGTAAGGACGGACATTTTTTTTTCATATGAGTATACGATTTGTAATAAGGGCCTTAAAATTATTTAATTACCTCATTTTCGTGATTTTGTAGGTTTTCGATGCGCTCCAACACACCAGATTCCTCAATGATCGTCGAATATTCCTCTAGTTGCCCGTTTGTTTCTCCGGTTTTCAACACATTTGAGAAAAACTCAAGACAAAGGATGATAATACCGGCGTCCGAACAGCCCAACATACCTCCCATGGCACTGATTGACTTTTCAGCCACCAGGTATTCTACATTTTTTGTCGTTCCCGACGAGGCCATGTTCGCTATCACATAAGCAGCTTCCTAGAATTGACATTTATGAACGATTTGTCACAATATAATACAATCGAACGGTATAAAAACCGTTTTACTATTTTAGGTGACGAATAATTGACCCAATATATATATATTCATGATAGCTGCCTATATATATATATATATATAGGCAGCTATCATGAATATATNCAGTTTATTATCGATAAACGGGTCCAAAACCGACGCATTTACAAATGGTATTTTATGCGAATAATTGGTTGTAGCTAGGGTATATACCTTTTGTGTCTTAAACTCAGCTGAATGCAAAACTCGAACAATATCAGGAACAACATGTAAATTTTGTATTTCTTGAATTTGACGTTTTGTGCCGGCCGTGATGTTTGAAATGGCCCAGCATGCTTCCTTGACGATGGTTGCATGACGCGACTGTAGCAATTTGGGAAGAACTTTTGTGAAGCCACAGTCCAAGACAAATTGAGTTTGGGCATCCGTAGCTGTTACGATATTCCCAATGGCGCGTAATGAAGGCACAATGACCAGACGCTCTTCGGATGCAACTAAATTTATCATACGTTCGACCATACATTCGGTATCACAAACAGCTTGCACATGTTCCTCGTTTGAATCGGTTATATAACTTGAACAGGGATCAAAATCAGATGCTTAAAATACGAAGTGTTCAGTGCACCAAACAAAGTTCAAAAAGACATTATTTGCACAGAAAAAATGTGCCATCTGGTGGCAAAAACACGATAAAACTTTATAACAGAGCAAATTTCTGACCAACCCCTCTAAAATTATCTAAACTGGGTAAAATGCTTATCATTGAGCTACAATAAAAGGTTTTAGCTCATATGATATTAGTCATTATCAAAAAGAGCCTAAAATGTTCAAGAAAATGGTTATTATTTAAAAAATTTTGATAATAACTAATATCAGGAAACGGAGTAACAGGTAACGGAGTAACAGTCCGAAACGGAGTAACAATTTTTCGAGATTTTGGGGCAACCCTAGAATCAGGCAACGGAGTAACAGGGAGAAACGGAGTAACTGTAACCGGATGGAGAATTTTTTTAGATACTAAAATTTATTTGTAAATTAAGGACTTTACGTTGATTTTTTTAAACTCAACATTACCGTTTCACCGTATTAAATAGCTTATTACTTTTTATAAACACCTAAACAGGTTTTATACCTAAATACCTAAAAATTTCAATGGTTAAAGTCTAAAAAATAATTCTATAGGAAATGTCAAAACATCTATGTTTGTCGAAACGGAGTAACAATTTGGTATCAAATTTTTGAAAGTCTAGGTTTTCGAAACGGAGTAACAGTCATGAAACGGAGTAACAAAACGAAACGGAGTAACAAATTTTGAAGAAAAAATCGGGACCCTAGGTGTTACTCCGTTTCCTAATCGACTGTAACTAATATTATTTGAGCTAAAACCTTTTATTTTAGCTCAATGATAAGCATTTTACCCAGTTTTGATAATTTTAGGGGGGTTGGTCAGAAATTTGCTCTGTTATAAAGTTTTATCGTGTTTTTGCCACCAGATGGCACTTTTTTTCTGTATAAACAGATGTTTTTAACAGATTTAGAACCCTGGCTAAGAGCCCAGCATGCATCGGATTGTACCCGCTGATCGGACCAGTCAATCAAACAATTTAACGGAGCCAATAATGGCTGGATGAGTTCAATGGGTGGTGTCGGCTTATTTCGACAAAGGTTCGAAATCATCCACGTCAAATTCCGCAAGAATTCATCACCATTATTCGAGTTAATGTGCTTCATAAGCTTACTAATAACATTATTCGCCAAGACCATATCACGAAACCGTTGCCCGTCGCCCGCAATATTGCCAAGCGCCCAAATTGACTGCTCAACCGTTTGTATATCGTCAACGTCGAACAGGTTAACGAGGGCCGGAATGGCACCGGCCTCGACGACAGCCCGGGTTTGCTCCGATGTGCCCGAAGCGATATTGGTCAAGGCCCAGGCAGCCTCAAACTGCAACCCGGGAAATGAAAAATTGGTCAATTTTTGAATCAGAGTCGGCACGAGCCCACGGTTAATGACCTTGTCGATTGGCGGGTGATGGTCAGAGGATAACATTTTACGCAAAGAATGAACAGCGTGCAACTCCTCATCCCGATTTGATGACAAAATCAGCTAAACAATATAATTTATAGTACTTTTCCCAAAACATATGATTTCGTCACTATTTTTTATAATATCGCTAAGTATTTTTCAGGTAATATATATCTATATAATTTAAATTTAATAAAACAATAAACTTAAACATGTTTGAAGCAATAGATAAATAACTTATTCGACATAAAATGACGTTATGTCATTGATATGTGTGATACGATGAGTAAGCTCAATGAAGCATCATTTGAAAAATTGTTTGTTTTATTCTAAACATTAGTTTATGAACTCCTTATGTAAGCTTCCATTTGGAGTTCAATTTTTATGACATACGGTTTGGTCAACATTTTCAGAAAAAAAATATAGAAATCGTCACATTGTTCATATGAAATATTGTTCATATATGAAAAATTGCATTATTTAAATATTTTCTTTAATTTATCATTCAACGCCTAAAATTGTTTGAATGATTCTGTTTTTGTTTCAAATTTTACAGGAGCAACTTTAAATGTATTCAATTAAGCTTAATTAAGCCATTTGGGTATAAATTCGTAAATATTTTGTAAACATACCTTTTCCGCATCGTCCAGAGTAAGGGTATCCTTGGGCATTTTTGGGGTATAGTTAGGGCCCAGATCTCGCATGGGACTCTTCTCCTTCAGTGGTGACTTATTCATATCTTCAACATTCCGACGTTTCGTCATTTGATCCTCCCTTGCAGTTTTACGAAGCTGAGAAAACAAAAAAGTTAATTTTTTTATTCCCTAATAATTGAAAGTTTCCTTCGGAAACTTTGAAAAGCTTGCGATTTTATGATATTTAGTTGTATTCTGAAATTTTGAGTTATGTTAAGCCGTGGTCAAAATGTCTGTTTCATAATATACACCAGGTGCGCTGTTATGTTTCACTTCTTTATCATTTTTGAGTAATTTGTTTTTCAGAAATACATATATTTATGCAAAAAGCACTACGCCGTTATTTAGCAATTTTCCATTTTCTTTAATTTTTTTTCAATTCGATTTTGAAAGATAACGGCGCACCCTGTGGCCTTTCTATGCCCTTACAAACGCTAATTTACAACTTTATTTTGATACGAATTGGTTGCGCTAGTACAATTTTCGTAGCTTTTTTTAGATAGAAGGTATTTTTTCATCAAACGTTTATTCCGTAAAATTTTACTCACTAAAGTATATAAATTAGGCGTCGATACTGTAATTAATTCGAAATAAATTACGGCTCGAGGTGCCGAACATACGTTTAAGAAAATAAATACCTGGACGGCGACATTGCGGCGATTTTCTCTGCTTCCGTCTTTTTTGCCTGCAAATTTGTGTTGTTTTGCGCGATTCTCGGACATTTTTCGTTGAAAAATAAAAATTCTTTTTCTTTTGATTTTAAATTTGTGATGTTGTGTGGCTGAGCGCGATTTTTGAAATGATGTTTGGTTGAATGGCGTTCAGAGTTTTCTTCGAATTTTTAAAAGATGCACGATGCTGATTTGTCGCCACGTGATCCAATGGAAGTCTATTTTATGATGATTCATTAGAAATCAGTTTACCATACTAAAAAGTACCACACCGCTATGAAAATTATTTGTTTACAACATGATCAATAATTGCACGTTTTGTACAGTACCATAAACTTTGTTTATTGATATTTATGACGCGGCGTATATATAAGAAGTAGAGTCAAGTGGAACAATCGATTTTTGGTCGGTTTTTTTCACTTCATTGGGCAAATTACGATTCGAAATTAGATTTTTTCCAGGTTACAGTCCTTACTTCCTATACGGACGTTTTTGATTCTCGAAAATAATGACTCATTATTAATGAGTGAATGGTCATAAAGTGTCCATCCAAAACAGTCGAATTAAGGACATTGTTTTCACAAAAAGCGTATTGAGTCCGTCCGTATTGAGAGTAAGGACTGTATACATAACTATATTTAAAAATTCAACATTTCTTTCTCAATATCGTAGGGGTTTTTGGTGGTCAAAGAAATAATATTAATATTTATTGTAATCACAAAAAAGGATCCCATGGTCAATTAGCAACGGCGACCAAATATAATTCAAAAAATAGGATTTTCGAAAAATCGGAAATTAATTTAAATTATTAGTTTTGCAAATTTTTGATCAAATTTGGTTAGATTGTGGAAAACTTCCGGCTGATCATTACGAATTTGACACTAGTATTTTGAAATGACCGACAATTGACGAGCAATTACCGTTGTTTATGTAACGCTATAATTTTAAGTCAAGTTTACATGATTTACGTGAAAACTTAACAACTACACAATTGATGTGAGTTATAATTACAAACTAGCAATATCATTCAAAATCTATGTTCTGCGCGAAAATCATAATACATAAAGAATCATTTTTCGAAATTGGGATTAGTGATGGCACGCCCTTAATCCGGATATTGTCGGATACCTACCGGTATATGAAAGGGTAATCTGCGAACAGTTTATATATAAGTATAGAGTATAGACTATACTGTATAGTCTATTAACTGTCAGCGGATTGCCCTTTCTCCATAATTTATGGACCATAAAACACAATATCCGGATTAAGACGGTGCCTTAGTGATGCATTTGGATTTTTCGCGAAAAATCAGATTGATATATCTGCATATGCAGTTTATAGCGTTTCTCACCAAACTTATAGTAAAAGAACTTGCTTTTCATAATATCTGCCAATTATTGGACAATTTAAAATCATACACGACATTTACGACAATTGGGCACATTCTGAATTAGTATCATGTCTAATATGTCGAAAAGGGAATTTGTCGACAAATTACGGTTTATCACCTTTACACTGTATCCACAATAAAATGATAAAATGATGAAAAAGACAGCTGAAATTCACAGAAACCTATACAGTCCTTAACCATTTATCTGTACATGATTTTTGTCAAAAATCGTCGACGGATAACCCTTTAATGAAGGGCCTTTATCATCTTTACACTTTATAAAGCTTCCACTTTTCTCGACAAATTGCCCTTTTGACAAATTCCACTTTAAACCATTCAGACATGACACCATTTCAGTCGATGCCGACAATTGGTATGTTTGGAAAAGAAAATTCGTTCTATGCCGAATTTAAACCAAAAATCAAACGGGCTACGCTTGAAACCACGTTTTAACACGGACATAATGTAATCCACTTGACTCTATGTAAATCTTACACGATAAAACTAAAATATGTAACTTTGATTGATACTTTTTTATTGCAAATAAAGAATAGTTTTACGGGAGGTCAAAGCTTAAAAAGAACCCGACCGAATTAGCCAAAATATAAACCGTCAATGTGTTGATTATTAGATGACAATTTCAAAACACGGACAGTTTTCGGCCAATGCGAGGCAAGTCGAAGGGAGAGGACCGATTTCACAACTTTGTCTATTTTTCTTCTGTTTTTTTGCATGTCGGCCGACAAGGAAGGATAGGGACCAATGTGACAACTTTTCTCATCAGTAATAACTNGAATTTCATGAATTTTGCGCACGCCTACGCAATGAATTGCGCAATTATTGCGCAATTTTTTTCATAATTTTACTTTCCGCCTACGCCCTGCGCAGTTATGTTACCGTTTTTTGAAAATACTTCGGTAACATAACTGCGCAAGTGGTGTATTATAAGCCGTGGTCAAAATGTCTGTTTCATAATATACACCAGGCGCTGTTATGTTTCACTTCATTATCTTTCATTTTTGAGTAATTTGTTTTTCAGAAATACATATCTTTATGCGTAAAGCACTACGCCGTTATCCAGCAATTTTCCATTTTCTTTCATTTTTTTTTTCAATTCGATTTTGAACGATAACGGCGCACCCTGTGGCCTTTCTATGCCCTTACAAACGCTAATTTATAACTTTATTTTGATACGACTTGGTTTTTAGAAGTATATTAATTAGGCGTCCATACTGTAATTAATTCGAAATAAAATTACGTCTCGAGATGCCTAACATACGTTTCAAAAATAAATACCTGGACGGCGACATTGCGGCGATTTTCTCTGCTTCCGTCTTTTTTGCCTGCAAATTTGTGTTGTTTTGCGCGATTCTCGGACATTTTTCGTTGAAAAATAAAATTATTTTTCTTTTGATTTTAAATTTGTGATGTTGTGTGGCTGAGCGCGATTTTTGAAATGATGTTTGGTTGAATGGCGTTCAGAGTTTTCTTCGAATTTTTAAAAGATGCACGATGCTGATTTGTTGCCACGTGATCCAATGGAAGTCTATTTTATGATGATTCATTAGAAATCAGTTTACCATACTAAAAAGTACCACACCTCTATGAAAATTATTTGTTTACAACATGATCAATAATTGCACGTTTTGTACAGTATCATAAACTTTGTTTATTGATATTTATGACGCCGCGTATATATAAGAAGTAGAGTCAAGTGGAACAATCGATTTTTGGTCGTTTTTTTTCACTTCATTGGGCAAATTACGATTCTAAATTAGATTTACAGTCCTTACTTCCTATGCGGACGTTTTTGATTCTCGAAAATAATGAGTGAATGGCCATAAAGTGTCCATCCAAAACAGTCGAATTAGGGTCATTTTTTCACAAAAAGCGTATTGAGTGCGTCCGTATTGACAGTAAGGACTGTATACATAACTATATTTCAAAATTCAAAATTTCTTTCTCAATATCGTAGGGGTTTTTGGTGGATTTTGTGTTATAAGAAAAAAGGGTAATCTGCAAACAGTTTATATATAAGTATAGTCTAACATTCGTTCAGGATGAAAATTTGATGAATTTGGTCGCGCAAGATTTAAAACTATGTCGATTATTATATACGTCAGATTTCGCCCTTCGTCATTTATTAATGTTAAATCAAAAAAGGAAAGATTCAACTGTCTGAGAATATTGGCCAATATAATAATCGACAATCTTGCGCGACCAAATTCATCAAATTTTCATCCTGAACGAATGTTATACTGTATAGAGTATAGTCTATTAATTGTCAGCGGATTGCCCTTTCTCCATAATTTATGGACCATAAAACACAATATCCGGATTAAGACGGTGCCTTAGTGATGCATTTAGATTTTTCGCGAAAAATCAGATTGATATGCATTTTATAGCGTTTCTCACCAAACTTACAGTAAAAACTTGCTTTTCATAATTTCTGCCAATTATTGGGCATTTTAGAATCATACACGACAATTGGGCACATTCTGAATTGGTATCATGTCTAATATGTCGAAAGGGAAATTTGTCGACAAATTACGGTTTATCACCTTTACACTGTATCCACAGTAAAAAAATTGGTGAAAAACAGCTGAAATTGATAGAAACCTATACATGATTTTTGTCAAAAATCGTCGACGGATAACCCTTTATCATCTTTACACTTTATAAAGCTTTATTTTATCTACTTTTTTTGACAAATTGTCCTTTAGACAAATTCCCTATCAACCATTCAGACAGGACACCAATTCAGTCGATGCCGACAATTGGTATGTTTGGAAAAGAAAATTCGTTCTATGTCGAATTTAAACCAAAAATCAAACGGGTTACGCTTGAAACCACGTTTTAACACGGACATAATGTAATCCACTTGACTCTATGTAAATCTTACACGATAAAACGAAAATATGTAACTTTGATTGATACTTTTTTATTGCAAATAAAGAATAGTTTTACGGGAGGTCAAAGCTTAAAAAGAACCCGACCGAATTAGCCAAAATATAAACCGTCAATGTGTTGATTATTAGATGTCAATTTCAAAACACGGACAGTTTTCGGCCAATGCGAGGCAAGTCGAAGGGAGAGGACCGATTTCACAACTTTGTCTATTTTTCTTCTGTTTTTTTGCATGTCGGCCGACAAGGAAGGATAGGGACCAATGTGACAACTTTTCTCATCAGTAATAACTTTTAATTAATGAACAAAAATGACTTGCTCAAATTTTATCTGATGGACATTTTTGCTTATCTCAACTAGGGTCTTCGTTTTGAAAAAATATAATCCTAAATACACGGTCGATATAAACGTTCATAAAACAACTAAGAATGTATTTCAAAAACCTTATAACCGCTTATTTTTTTCCATAAATAGATAAACAAATGAAATATATTTTGTTAGGACTGGCCAGTAAAATTCAATTTTTGAAATATTGTTGAAATAATCTGTCCATTTTGACTATAGTTATCGACCATATGGTGAATGAATAAGTTTTAAGTTTATGCTGCTGAGTTCGTTACAAATATACCACCTTACGGGTTATCGACGAAATTATCGTACGACCCCTTATCTTACCAAAAATGAGTTTATTATCAAAAATTGATGTTCAGGCGGATACGCTATATAATATAGGCTATATTCAACCTACATTTCAACTACTAGTTTAGATAAATGTAGTCACATTGAGCACAATCGCAGTGGTGGGTTAAACAATAAGGCAGCTCATTACCACCATTAAGCGCTTCAAAAATGAAAATAGTAAAATAGTATCAAGAAACAGTGTGACGACCTCGAGCAAAGAAAAAATAGCAAAAAAAATGAGCAACGAAAAATAAAAAAAACGGGAACAATTCAATCAACTCAATAGTAAAATAGTATAGGTTTGTTTTTGGACAAAAAAAAATTGAAGGTCAAAGAAAAAAAAGCATGTCGAAAAAGTTTGTTAAATGACCGACGAATACCATAAATACGGTTTTGCTTAAATACGTCGAAAAATATTGTTACAAAGATACAAATACGAATTTTTGTCATATAATCGCAGTTCCTTGTGAACCAAAGACACTAATTTTATTATTAACCTTTAATCTTATGTTTAATACCTAAACATATGTGAGGCATAAAACAGGGGGTATTTTGGTTTACTTTTGGATGAAGTTTGTTTGCCAAACTTATTATAGTTGATAATTATAATGTTTTGTGTATTGACTCTAAACGGTCACCCGGTACATGTCTCGTATGTATCTTGAACTTCAAAAAATTAACACGCAGACCTTCTACGGACCATAAATTATGGAAAGTAACCGTATTCGCTGATATTTTTAAGGATCAATAAGGCTCATATATTTACCCCTAAATTTAAACGTTATTATATATATAACAAAATGGGTCGAATTCATTGTCGAGACTTCATGAACTCAAAGCTGAATTGAATTTTTCAAACATATTTACAAAAAATGGAATATAAAAAAATAATACACATGGATATATTTGTTTTGTAATAGCCATATATTTTTTGGAGTTCGGTCCAGCACGGAATTAAATTAAATATATACGCATGGCTGTTTACAAGTTACAGCGTGTTCCTTACTGGGCTATTTATGGCGGCTTATAGTCCTTAAACCCATCAGAGACACTTCTATAAAGTCGTAGAATTTGTGTCTTATCGATCATAAGGACGTTTAGGCATGTTTTGGAGATATTTTTCGGGAACAAAATGTCCATGGCGGAAATACGAGCGGTATTATATGTCATATAATATATGATTCATATAAATTCATGATATAACGGCATCAAATTAATTCTTACAACGGAGGTAAATTACACTCCGGATGTCCATTTTGTAGACATTTTTCACAAAAACATCCGTGTTGAGAGCAAGGATTGTAGCATGTATTTCTGTCATATTTCCATAATATTTTTTTAATCACGAAAGAACTCAAAAATAAACTAAATGATCAAAATCCTCAACCCTAAAACAATTACAGCCCCTATCTTAGAGCTTAATTATAAACTCCTGAAAATCAAACGCATTGAGGTCACAAAAAGGCTATCTTTGGACGATATTAGACTCGAAAACCATTTTAAAAAGTGCTCAATGCATTTTTTCTTCTCGTATTATGATAAACGTAAATCTGTTTTGAAAAGACCAAATTCCAGATTTTTTATTATTAGAGTATATGAGAAAATAGTGCTGACAAAGGGTAACGGAGTTATCATTTTGTTATAATATACAGTCAGACGTTTTTAATGTACACCCATTTTTGACCAATTTCCAAGATCTGAAAAAAGTAAAACATATTTAACCACAATTGATACATATTAAAAACTCCTGGCTATGTAAAACGGTCACTTTTTTTAGGCGCACAACAAGGCAGTTAGAACCCTATACTTTTCGACACCGTACAAACCAATAAAATACGCCCAATTTTTTTTTGTAATGAATTTGTAATGACTAGATTCTTAGCACCAATACTTGTATGACTTCTGCTAAACCAAAAGATGAGATACTCCAATAACAGTATTACGAGGTAAGCTCACCGTACCAGTTTTTATATCCGGTTTAGTAATCAATTGGTTGTTTATATTATTTGTCTGAATAATTATTATTTAATCAAAAGGACCATTGAAATTTCAAAACATAGCATATGTGATTTTGTGGTTCGAAAATACAATAATTTGACTTTCGCCGGTTGTAAAAACCAGAACGGGAATCCTCCCAGTCTGGAACCCGGTTAACCGCGGTTATTGCGAACGATACCGGGCCACGGGATTTAAAATTAGCTTTTAACAGGGGATATCATATTCGGTCTAAAAGGAGTCAGTAAAGACGCTACAAAACCGCAAATCTGGTCATGATTCTATTAAATGATTATAAATACTGTGAAAATAGGTCTAATTGTCATACTTCTAATACAAACCACCTACATTTTTCGACCACCTTTATCTCGAAAGCGCGATTGAATTTGAAATTATTCAATAGAATTAAGATGTTAGTCATCCAGAATGTCGCTTCACCAACTGATTTTGAGAAAAATTACTTTTAGCTGGTTCGAAAACTAAAAGAGTTAATATATAGGTATATCTAAATATATATTTAAACGCAGTCAATTTTTAATTGGTCTATATTTTTCCACTTCAATTCGGAATACCCACTTATGAGGAGCAAAAGTAACGAATCAAGGACTTACAGTGCCTTCAAGTTGGGTAGACCTTTCAAAAAAGGGTTCCAGTACTCAATCCTAATAGAGTCATTGCTCATTCTTGAAAATTGCGTGCCTAGAGATTTGGGACTGTAATCTGAACCTAAAAGAAAGTTACCTTTACCTTTGAGGCTAAAATTTCATAATTAAGTGCGTCAAAATCATGTAGCCTCGAACCTAGATAAAAATGATTTTCGTGAGAAATCCGTCGGAACGTACAAACTGTAATCACGCTCATAGGTGGGACACATGGTATTCAGGGAGGTAAATTTGTGTACACGTGTTCTACGAAGCGCTGACCTAAGCGGTTACAGAATGCTCAGAAAAAAATAACACACAAAAATGAACGTTAACAGAATATTTACAAGCCGCACGAGTTAGTAGATTTTCATGAAATTTGTGTCAAAAACAGTTAACTCCAATCTTACCTGACTATTTCCACCGTGTTATATTTGTATATAAGAAATATATGATCACGAGAGTAAAGAAAGCTAGAAAAAAAAGTTGAATTTGGCAGAAAAACCGATGTGTAGTGCCCGTTTTTAAGTCGTTTTTGGTTTTGTTTTTTGTCTCTTCTCCACGGCTAAATACATATAAATATATATATTTATATATATATATATACTATTAACAATGGACGATGATAGCAAATGCTTGTCAATTGACAATCGTTATGTTCGTTTTTTTTTGTTTGTTTGATTTTTGTCATCGATTTTGCGCGCCATTCTGTGGCATGACCATCAGAGTCTGTCCTTGAGACTGGGACGTCCCATTATTTTCGGATATTGCTCCCTAAAGACAAAATTAAATCAACAAAAAATCTACAGGAGGGTCTGGTTATAAGGTCAAGCCCCAAAAAATGACTTGACCTAAATGCACTCCAAAAAAATGACTTGACCTTAGTGCAAGAAAAAAGTCGAAAAAGATATGATTTCTATAAA
>SCLG01000411.1:132899-142974 GCA_004367875.1 Oikopleura albicans
AAACCTTAATATCATTAAGTGTATCCAAGGAATGCAACACACCGGGTGCGTTGTCCTATCAAACACACATTAAACTAAGTGTCCTACGGTAGCAATCCAAACTGCTCCCGACTAAACTATCGTATCTCCCGCATGCCTGAGCAATATTCAACATCATGATGGTGGCCTTGTTCAGCTTGATGAAGGTAGTGTTGCCAATTTGACGAAGTCGAAGGAGCTGTAAGATCTTCTTGACACGGGGCGACACCTGGTTAATACCACGGATACGGATGACGACGGCCAGGGAAGGCTCGGCTGGCACATAGATGTTGCCATTCTTCTTTGCCTGGCGTTTGCGCGTGATCTCGACGCGGTCCTCGACGGCGTAGTGCTTGGCGTATTTGGCAGCACGCTAAAGATATTTTTTTTAAATGTGAAACAAATTTTTTTTTATTGTATACACAAAAACTACCCAGGGGCACAAAATTTAAACAAAATTCTCTCTGAGGCCATTTTCACCCAAGTCATTTTCTTAAACACGGACGGATATTGCTCAAGCTTTCCAGCCCTTTAACGCCGGTAATATTTTTTAATTATGTAGAGAAACATTATTAGACTTCAACTCGGGTTATTTGCGGACTAGATACATGTATCTGCTCGTGAAAATTATCCGAGTCGAAGTGTAAAATTTTTTCTCTACATAATTAAAAAAGGCAGGCATTAAGGGGCTGGAAAGGTTGAGAAAGCTCCGTGTTTTAAAATGATACTTATTTATGCAAGATTTCTACGTAAGTTTCCGGAAAAGTAGATAACGTGTTTTGAAGGTGAAAGCAAACCGGTTATATTACCTCCCACGCAATTAGTGATCTTATAACTACATCATAATATACTAAAAAAGATCACTAATTGCGTGGGAGTTAATAAGACCGGTTTGCTTTCAGCTTCAAAACACATTATCATAAAATAGAAACCAGTGGACATGAATTCTGTCCGTGAATTCTGTTCGATAATTAAAAGCGACCCTTATGCAATTTAGTGATAACTCTGCGTATTGGGCAACCCACTTTAGCCTAATCATTTTGTCCTGGGTGTATTCTCAGAGTAAGGATCAGCTTTTCAAATTGTTTTGTTTTTGTCAAGAACATTAGGCACACTTCTCTGGCATCTGGCGTAGGAAAAAAAGTCCAGTGGAATTTACCTTTGTGATTGCTCGTCTCTTGAGGAGATTTGCACGTTTGGCGTTCTGTTGAGCCAAGGCTCGTTTAGCGAGTTGAGCTTGGTAAGCTGCACGCTTCTTTTTGAGTGCTTCTGGTACCGATGGTGCCATTATCCGAGTTCCGTCTAAAATCGAATATCTCTTTAGAACTGTTTTTTTTAATACAATAAAATAAATATAAAACAATATAAGTCACAAGTCTATGAAAAAAAAAATGACAACCGCTCTTGGTGGAAAATGTAAAACGAATAATGCGCACGGAAAATTGTAAAAAGTGTAATTGGTTGACGGGGTATCATATGTCGATTCAGACTGACCAATCAAAAGTGCGCATTTTTTTCTTTCTCTTTTTGAGGCTTAGTCATTTTTTTGTTGTTATTCATAACGAATTTGGTGCGAGAAAAAAAAACCGGCCGTTGGTTTACTTCTTTCTTTACTTTGTGTTGTTATAAAATCTAGAATTACAGTGGTGGTTGTTTACAAACAAAAAGATTTCTCTAAACATTTTATCCAAACTTATTTCGTTGAGACATTATTTTCGTTGAGTTCTTGGACAATCAGTGATTGTCAATCACTGCGAAAACTTTAATTCTAGAATATTTTACAGTATTTCATATTTTGGTTAAAATTTTGAGTAAATTGAAAGGTAACATACATACCTGATGAAATTTGGACTCAGATTCAAGGCCATGGAAAAAGGACAAAATCATCTGTTGTTTGGATTCTGGGAATCGCAGAATAATTTTATCAATTGAACAATTGAAACAATTTTATCAAATTGACCGCCTAATCAAGCTCTTTTCAATACTAGAAAATCTGCGGAGCTTTGCGATAAGCTCCCAAGAGTAAAAACCTCAAATTCTAGTGCTTTTTGGTCATTTTATCGTAACCGGTTGGTTTTTGGCCTTCCTAAACAAAAAAATCAGATGCGCCGTGGTCGATTACATATAGACGTGGTCTTATAAGAAACATTCTAAACACTTTTTTTCGGCACAAAAAATTTAGGAACGCCCCCTATTTATAACATACATGTACATATAATATCAGATACATGTCTTTCAGAAGATCCGTATACTCCTGTTCATTCCCATCATGAACCATCAAGTTGCGAGTAGTCGACAAATAATGTCACGAACATTCATGAGTTCTCAAAAAACTGTTTAAAATTAGCTTACTATTAGGTGGAACCCCCATAAAAATTTCTGTTTTTTTTTCTGGATTCTGTGTTTCTGGTTAAAAAAATTACATTATGGATTTTCGTCTTATCTCTGATTTAAAAGATCACCACTATTACGGGAGTAGACAGGTATCCGTATCACAGTTGCCCAAATACATCGGAAATGTTTCCTATCTCGAACTACACAATGCTAAGGACCGGCCATACATACTGTTAATACTTTATAACAAACACTTATTCTCATAACGGACACTATTTTTATCCAAAAAGTGATTACAGTTCCCCACCCAAATAGGTAACACCAAAATAGGTAACGAAATGACATAATTACCCAAATAGGTAACGATTTTTTTTTCAAAGTCTAACTACCCAAATAAGTAACCCTTTTTTCCTTATATGATTTCTCTCAAAAAACGTTTTAACAAATTTATTTACTATAATTTAATTAAAAGACGAGATGTTTGAAATGGGTACATTTTGTATTTCAATATTTTTTTCTTTCAATACAAGACTTTTTTATGAAAAAACAATAAATATTTTTTATGCAAGACTTACACTAGCATGGATTTTTCGTTTTCGATACATACAAGGTACTGCTATGAATTTACAACATCAAAAAGGCCATTTTTAGGCTAAGAAAACCCAACTACCCAAATAGGTAACGATTTTTTCAGAACGAAATCGTTACCTATTTGGGTGGGGGACTGTACTCACGTTCATTTGTAAACTAAATGTATGACCGGTTTTTAAGCTTACACAAGACGTCTTAATAGAGGAATCTCCCACAGTACAGTTGCTCAAGGGAATACATGAGCACAAAATCGAACTTGTCCTTAAAGGTGGAATGTGAACATTATTAACGACTTGTCAGTACATTCACAGTATCTTTACAGATAAAAGTTTTTTGAAGAAACAAGAAAGTGGGCATCAAAATGTTTCAACCCTCAGGAATCACTGGAAATAGAAATTAAACTCTCAAAGGCATGATTTTTACAAAGATTTAAAAAAAAATGAGTCGGTTTTCTTCCTTTTTCAGATTCTCAAACATGTCATTTAAAAAAACATGCATTTTGAGGACATATTGCTGGCCTGTCCTGATATTTTTTAGGCGTTAAAACTATTTCCCTCCATCTTTGATTCTTTGCATGGCTATAACTTATAGGATGGGCAGATCGGCACAAAATCAAGTTCCTTCACATGTGAGTTAGCTTTTGGAAAAATCAATGTTGATTTTCATTTTAGATTACCGTAATTTTTATATTCATTTGTTGACCCTTCTGACCATACCGTACTGTAGAAAAGGTTTTGATCTGCATTTTTGTTTTTAATTTTTTTTTCCTAACCGTATGGACCAAAAATGCAGATCAAAACCTTTTCTACAGTAGTTCACTACGTCGGACGATTTTTTAATTTTAACTCTTGGAGCGCGGTATGATTTTTACGGCAAACCTATCGTTTTTTTGTATTATTTAAAAGGTAAACCGAAGTGGACGCAACTGGCGAAAAATGGAACGAAAACAGACGTAGAAAATATATTATGAAGATCGAGGGGGGTCAAGGCAAAAAATCTCACACTATCCAGGAGTTAAAAATCAAAAATCGGCCGACGTAGTGAACTAGAAGAGGTTTTGATCTGCAATTCGATATTTAAATTTTTTCTCTAAGCGTATGGTTAAGGGTCAAGAAATAAATAGCAAAATTACGGTTATGTAAAATAAAAACCATCAATGGTTTTTGAGGGTTAAAAACGGATAAGTTCCGGTGTTTCCTTTGAAGTTGAAACAACTTCATGTCCCATTTTTGATTTTTTAACTTTCAAACTCGTTTATCCAAACACACACCAAAACACGAATTGTGAAGTCAATTTTCAGTGAGTATTCTGTTATTAATTTTTTTAAGAGTCTGTCAAAAATATGGGTGATGGAGCTCTTCGTCAATGTTACTTTTCGTCCAAACGATATAGTCCTTGAATTGAAAAGTTAGGAAGTTTCAGTCAAAAAATTTTTACAGATGACTTTAATTTTGATCGGCACCAACGTATTTTTTCAATTTGAGTTATTTTGAACAATTTGTTTTGCTAATTTTATAACTTGTTATTATCCTGCATGCAATCTTAAGCCATATTTTAAAATTTAATGTCTTAATTAAACCGCCGAAGGGTATGTGTTAATACGATAATTTACGTTATTAATGCCGTAATCTCCACAATAATTGATAGAAACTGAGCATTGACCATTTAACCAGCGACTATTTAAACCATTTTGTGGTCCGTTTACTGCGCACTCATAAGACAACTCGAAAACAATAATCAAACTAGTTCACATTTTGATATAAGCAATTGAAGACGGTGGTCGCGCATCAGCCAACAATTTTAATGCATTGGAATATGCCTTGCATAAACTGGCTAATCAAGGATTCCATGCGAGAAAAGAAAACCCAACTGTGATTTGTCAATTTTTTATCACAAATTATTTTGATTTGGTAACGGCTAGCGTAGTTAAGATAATTTTTGCTCTCGATTACAAGGCAGCGATTTAAACCTCTAAAGTCATGTTTTACCTTTTTCATTAAAATAGGAGTAAAGTCCATGTACTTTTTTGGGCAATTGTCTTAAAATTGGGAAATTAATACAATTTTTGATCAGGAAAAGGCTGTCTTGATTGAGCTCCTAACTCATAGGGAACATGTTGTGTGAGAGTTATCTGTGTATCACGCTCTTGTTCTACCTTTTTCTATCATAACAATGTTAATTATTAATTTAATAATGGGTACTTGATACCTAGATGTGATACCTATTCCTCGACTAAGGGTACAAGTAGTTTTCCAGAAAGGAAATTATTTTGGAGACTTTTGTGATCATGCTTTTCACGTTATTTCTATAGTCAGAATTGGGTTGGACCGTAAATGAAAATTTGATTTTACATCGCTGTACAAGGAACTTAAAGACCTCCTATTTATGAAATTGGATTATTCAAGTCAATTTTTGACTGAC
The DNA here is from genome assembly GCA_004367875.1 of Oikopleura albicans. NCBI lineage: Eukaryota > Metazoa > Chordata > Appendicularia > Copelata > Oikopleuridae > Oikopleura > Oikopleura albicans. Next base: position 138,264 of record SCLG01000411.1, read on the forward strand.
TGTTTTCGAGATATTTTCCTTTATGAATGGAGCTTTCCTTTTGTGGATATTGCATGCAGTCTTCCGAAAAGAAGCTGGTCAATCTCTGATTATCCTTATTATGATGAAGATTACATGTATGAAGATTACATGTATAATGAGCGTATTAAGGTGGGAAAATCGGTACCATTCTGGCATCTAAAAGGGCATAGAATTCCCGATATCAGCGTTATACAAAAGGATTATGTTCTTTTACTCATCCTAGTTCGTAAAACTTTTGAATGACCGACCTAAGCACCAACATATTTAGGGTGGCCGCCTGTGATACAAGGTACACGAAATAGTGGTGTGAGCGACTTTATTTTTATTAGACATGATATAATATACTCGATAAATATTACATTTGTGTAGAAAAAAAAATTGGACCCATCCGACCTAACCGGTTCAGGTTAAACCGGTTTTTAGATTTTTCCGTTTTTCCTCGATATTATCTTAATTATTCACCGTGTGAATTTAATTCGTATACCCTACGGGGACGCTCAGACTGTGAGGTGACGTCAGAATAGCGTTACATATCATAGGAAAATTGCTCAAAGCATCACAGTCTGAGAGTCCTCATACGGTATATGTCTCTCAAAACTTGAACAAAAATATTTTCTACGATATCAAAACCCTTATTTCTTCAAAGCCAGGCGATGGTTAAACCAACTTTAAACTAGAGCCAAAAAACAGATGGTCCCCTACCTCGATAGTTAAAACTTTTCGTGTCCCTGTTGTACCCTGTAGATTACTTATTATAGAATTTAAGTCTTTAATATATTCTTTAATTTAAAGAACACTAACAGGCTTCTTCTCAGGTTGATACGTTTTTGAGTAATGGTTACGAATTGTCATATGCCATTGAAACCAAGCAAACAAGAAATTTTGAGAGTCACTTTAAAACGGCTTGGGCATTCCTTTACGAGAAATTTTTTTTTCGATCTTTTAAAATAAGTGCTCGGCTGGAATTGAATTTGGGATTGGACTGGATGCAGCATAATCACTGCCACTTTTACAACCATCGAAATAAGGATACAGGTAACTTGGTGTCGTCGATTTACCCAGAATCGGAAATTGATACAAAAACCTACGGAGAAGATTATATGCCAAATAAACAAAAACAGACATATGCATCTGTTGAACTGCAATATCTTAAAAAGCACATACCTAATGTTGAAAGGGGTTGGTACGCCCGTACAATGGAGTCTCGTGTTCCAGTCCTTATTGATACGCCTTTATCGACTTTGGATGCAATATTCGAGTTGATGGAAAAAAATCTCAAGTCTAATACAATGTCTTTCGATATGCTGGCTTCAAACATGGATGGCACCGTTAGTTTATTGAACTATATTGTCAAAGACGGGGTTAAAGAGATTTTAATAGTTAGGCTGTAAGGCGTTATAATATTTTGAAGATTGACACCAGAAATAATTTTTAACGTTAGTCCAATGTTGTATAAGTGGTCCGTAGAAGTTAAAAGGTTTGCTTGGAAATAGCCTATAAATTTCCCTGGAACGTGGCAATTAAAAGTTATTATAATTTTTTTGTGAATTTTCGTAACACTATTTCTTATAATAAACCGGCCAATTTATTCGCTGTTGACCCGAATCTTTTTTTTTGGAATTTTTTATGACAAATCTTATGCATAGACCCGTTCACCGGCTACTTTTCCGAAACTTTTGCGGCCGATTAAAGGCGCGCGGCGTTGTGTATTTAAGATTGAAAAAGTCAGGGATATCACGTTTACCGTTTCAAAATAGGGAACCCTGATCCAAGCTATTGATGATCCGAACTACGGAATGTGTAAATATTTACTTCACAAAGTCGCCAAAAGTATTTCGGAAAATTTTTGGCATAATTGTCCAAACATGACTGCCGAGCAAATATCCACCTTGTTATATCTGTCACATGCGCAGCTTCCAGAACTGGAAACAAACCTTGAAGCGGCTTTGGCAGAGTTTGTAACTAAACCGGAAACGTTCCCTAAGCCAGAAAATCGGCTACAAAACTTTTCACTGAAAACGAGTAAGGACGAGGAAGAGTTACGATCAATTCAAATAAATTTGGAGAAAAAGTTACATGCTTTCACCAAGCGACACACAGGTATGTTATTGGTAGTCGGTTCGTACAGAATGTTCGTACAGAATGTTAAAAAAATTATCTTGTTGAGTAAACTCTTATGGGCACCGAGACGGATTGTGTTTATCTGTGTTACCGCTTTTTTTCGCGTAGAAATAGTCAAAATAAGAAAAAAGAGTTGTTTTTGAATTTTTCTAATGATTTTTTTATTACTAAGTTTGTACTTCAGTTGAACAGTATTGCCCTTGGTGTGATAATGCAATGTGGACAATTGGATCTCAAATTCGTTGCTTTGATTGCTATCCGGCCAACAATTGGCACAAAGATTTGCCTAAATACGCCAAACATCAACAAATTCGAAAGTACCTAGAACGTAAAAAAAATAAAGTTGAAGATCGCATTGCTGCAATCGAGAAAATCCCGAAGAAATGTGGTGAAAATTGGCAACAAAATATCACGGACTTTGTAAACGGGTCGTTCGGAGTGTCGCAGAAAATACAAAATGCATATATTTACGGTTAGATAAATGGCTAAAAGTCTCGTATATTAAGGACGGTACGGTCGCTCAATTAATTAATGGATGCACAAAAGAAACCCCTATTGTAGCCTCCAGGCTGGACGGCCCTATACGCACGAATGTTTGTAAAATATCCAAAACGTTAAAAAAATAGACGATTCAGGGCAATAAATTGCAATAAAATTCGTATAATAGGACCTATAATTTATACCTATAATAAATATCCTATAATTTCCTATAATAATCCTATATTCCTATAATTTATACCGTCGCTGTACGTAGAAACGTTACTTGTACCCCACTAGCTTGTTTAAGTTTGGTAGGATAATTTAGACCAGGCGTTCTTGTTATAATATTGAAATTTATTATTCAGAACTGGTTTTGCGATGGAAGGAATCAAATTAGCACAAAATCGATGAAAGCATGTACGGTCAATATTTGAAAATGTCTGCTAAAGGGAATCGCGATTCCCTTTGTTATTGACGTGGGCGCGGTAATATGAACACAGCGAGGAAGACATGATTGAAGAAAAAATAACGTGTTTAACTATGATTTTTGTTAATAGCTAATTAGGGCAAATTTTTAATATTTTTTTTTTGCAATAAAAAAATAAAAAAAAATAAATATTAAAAATAAAAATTAAATAAAAAAAAATAATATTAAAATAATATTATTAAATATTAGAATTAAATAAAAAAAAATTAATATTAAAATTAAAAATTACAATTAAATATAAAAAAAATGATAAAAAAAAGGCGGTAAAAGCTATTGATCAACCCAAGTCCAAACTAGTTTTTCTTCGTTTTCGACAAAAATCATCAGGACAAGGCCAGCAATAGAAAGAAAAAATCCGATTGAACGCGCTACGACATTTCCAGTAAGATCACCAATAGAACCGATAATAAAACAACCAATATTGTAAGATAGGTTTGAGTAAAAGTAAATATCGTTAAATATTTTATCCCTCCTTGAGCAATCAATTTGATTTAGTGTTATATTATGAGCGCAGTATTCACTTTCTGAAATATATTCCGTTAAAGTAACGGACCACAAAATTTGGTTATTCAATATTTATACCGTATACAGTGTACTATACACTGTATACTATACACTGTATACTAATAATATAATACAGTCCTTACTATCAATACGGACGCACTCAATACGACGCTTTCTTCCAATACCGACGCTTTTTGTGAAATGAGGACATGTTTTCACAAAAAGCGTCCGTATTGGAAGAAAGCGCCTTATTAAGTGCGTCCGTATTGAAACAGTCGCAAAATGAACACCTTAAGACAATTCACCTCAATACAGACGCTATTTTCAAGAATCAAAAATGTCCGTATTTGAAGTAAGTATATTCCACTACTCAACCATTTATGTTAACAAAATTATGTTAGGGTAACATTTGTTGGGCTGAAACATTAATAATTTAATATAAAAAATAATTCCAACCTGCAAATATGTCATCATTTTTGAAAATCGTGGCCATCATACCCCATCCCGTGAATATTCCATTGCACAATAATGTTTCTATAAAGATGAATATCGCGCACACATAATTACCAAAAGGGATTTTCATAGTTGGATAAATCACGAATTTAAAATAAAACCATGTTATGCTTTAAAGTGTAATATTTTCCATTTTATTTGTATTTAACGAATGAAACAAAGCAATGACACATGCTGGATATATTTCACTAGCTATGAAATAAAGAAGTCAAACATAGTAAAATAATCCAAGTACATGGACTAATTCAGGGGCGGTATGATTCATTAACTTATGAACTAGACAAACCCAACTTCTTTATTTTTTCATTCCGCACTCTTCTTTTTTTCAGCAAAATCGACGCGCGTGTAACTAAACATACCGACAAACTCTTGGGCGCCTCTCAACCATCATTTTTTGTCTGAAAGCAGTGGCGTCGGGTTTGTCTAGTTTCATACTGAGCAATTCGTTGCTCGTTATCGACGGTGAATAAACGAGCGCGTGAGATTTTCTGCAATTGTGATTTTCATACAATTCTAAATTACAATGGTACATTAAGTATGTTTCAGTATCAATCGTTTTTTCGTAATGGATTTTACGACTTGGTG
>SCLG01000412.1:0-36382 GCA_004367875.1 Oikopleura albicans
ACTGAAAAACAGACCAAAACCGAAACAAAAATGTTCGATTTTTATATTTATTTTGGCGGGTGTAAAAGGCGAAAATGGAACAATGATCAGACTTTAATCAAACTTAAAGCTATCATAGTTTTTTCAACAAAAATGAAGAAAATGGTTTTCCGCCTACGCTCTACCTGCTTGAAGTAACAGTTCCACTTCTAGTAACAGCTTTTTGTTCCATTTTTTGGGTTTATTTTGAGCATGTAGGCGGAACTGTTAGTTTATGCAGGTAGTGCGTAGGCGGCAAAACTGACTGTTACCTTAAGCAGGTGGGTGGTGTAATTAATAACGGCCCATTATGTTTCGCCACGTTATCTTTCAATTCCTTGGTTACATTAAAGGTGCATTTAAAATTTACTTTTCTCAATGTCTGTACACGAAAATTCAGTTGTATCCTCCATTTTCCGTAGATAGTATCTACTAGATACCGTGGACTTTCAAAACGTCTACCTACTGCGCCAGTTTATTTCAATTTTCCGTTATCTTTCACTTTTTTTCAATTTGGGTTTAAAAGATAACGGCGCACCCCAGTTTTCTCAACTTCGCATTTTATGTTTCAGATATGCCTTAGCCATAATATTCTNAATTACAAATTTTTCTGCGCTATTTTCCGCTTAGGTGCACGGTGCACCCAGGTGTTAAATCCAAATGTCTTGCTTTGAGTTAAAAAAGTTTTTTACGTACCGTACAACTTCGACTTGAGATATTTGAATCGTTTAGAAACGTACATGCATCACAGTTCCAATTTATCATCGTTGCCAAACCTTTGCAAGTTGCAAGGTTGCGTTAAAGAATTTTCTAGAAATACACACTTCTATTTACTGTAAACATACCTAGTTCTATGGGCTATAGGCTATAGCCTATAGCGTCATTGTCCCATAATAAAAATATATCACTAGCTCTTTAGCGCAGCTGAAAAATCTCATTTTCAAAAATAATTCATCTTTTTTTTATGTGGCACGCGATCCCTTCACACAGTGCACTACAGTGTAGAGTCTACTGATGGTAAACCGAGACCCGCACGTGACTGGATTCAGCCAACAAAATTGGCAAAGATTAACGAAACAAAATTCTATAAATAAAAGTGGCCACGTGTGGAAATTATAGTTATAACATATGTTACTTTTTATTCACCTTTTATGTATTCAGTCCGCTTTTTGTTCACATTTTTTGGGACAATTGAAAATTAAAAAAAAAACCTAACAGTCATNTATAATCGCAAAAACTAATAATTTGTTATGATTATGGGTTTTAAATTCTAGAACAACATAAAAACATAAAAACAATGAAACTAGGATTACGACCTTACGCGAGAATTACAAATCTCTAGAATAGCCCAGTTGAGTTGAACCGAATTTGGGGAAACTCAATTCAGTTTAATTTAGTTGTTCAATTGAACAACATCAAAATTAAAATTTTGATAAATTAGGTAAAAAATTTTTTTTATTCCCTTTTTTATTTTCTGGTTATATTACAGGTTAGATTTCGTATGAATGTTATTAAGATATCGTGTTACAAACGCGAAAAACGTTATTTATTTTGTTTTATTTATTATTGGCTTACAAACAATTATGCGATTGAAGAGAAAAATCCGGTCAGGTGCTAGATGGTTTTCTCTAGTACTCGACTTCCTGTTTATTAATTAGATTACAGCTACTCTGACACCTTTAGTTCAGAAGTTCTGTAAGCCCGCATCTCCGGACAGGGCATTTTAAAATTCTTTTTACCGGTAATAACCGGTTATATTCTATTCAGAATGAATTTCGATGACATTGAAAGTGCGGAGCGAAATGTACTGAGCTCAGTATCCTTCGATACCACCTTAGTTAACGATCTGAGCCGCTTAGCCTTTTGTGACCTCCCTGACATCAACGAGGGCTGCAAAAATGCTATTTTTAGCGCCTTTGAATCTGAAATTATGGTGGGCCGAGGACACCTGATCAGCCCATCCAAAAATCCAGCCGGTTTTCTGGCCAACGCCTACGCTATTACCGATGCATCGGTCAAAATTGCCGTCGAGATAGGAAATCTTACGAAAGATGGCATAGAAGACACTCTTTTTACTTCTGTCTTGTGCTCGCCGAGCACCAAGATTAAAGACTTAGTAAAGAGCGTCTTCGCCTCACGTGGTTTGTTCAAGTGTCATCCGTACTTCTCGACGGAAGACGCTATGGAAGCCGTCATAGTTGAGATGGCGCCTGACAACATTCCGGAAAACGATCGTAGCGAGTTGTCCTTCCCACAACAGGGTTGGACTGGAGTTACGATGGTCGACTCCTTTGAGAAAAGGTAAGCTAAGAAATCATATATTACTAAGCTCCTTAAAATATTACCGGTATAAACCGGTCAAAAATATAAAATTTATGAAGAATCTTACATACAATAAAGTAATTCTTAGATAAAATTTTATAAAAATATTTAAAACCTTTTACATATGTTAAAACAGTTATGTTAAGTACAATTTGAACTTAAGAAAATCGTGGAAAATATATGTGAAAACTTAAAATTTTCTAAGTATGAAAAACACTTAGAAAAAATTCAGTAAATCTGTATAGTGTGTTTTTTATAAGTACAAATAACACTTGTAAAAATACGTTATATGAATTTCAACACCTTAATACAAGAGCATAAACTTTTCAACCTTTATGAATATAAACCCGAGACAGGGTACCATTAAGGTACATAAAGCGTTAGAATAATAAAAAGAGTAGAATTTTACGCCGAAAAAACGGCCTATAAATTCTCCATCATTTTTCATAAGTACAAAAGTACTTAGAAAAATTTGAACTCGATTATAAACAACGCGAAACATGCTAAGTTCAATATTTCTTTAATACAAATAGAATTATAATATAATTTGCAAAAGATGACACTTGAACAAAAAAGTATATAAGGTCTTAAAACACAAGGTCTTAAAACACAAGGCAATCAGTGAAGAAACCTTATAAAAAGCGATTAGCATCTTAACGTTACAGTTAATTGATTTAACAATCGAAATATGCAATCGAATGACTATATTACCGGTATAACCGGTCAAAATATAAACAACAAATTTTTTGTTACACCTTTAACAATTAATTGCTAGTATCAATGGGGCCACGTCAGCCGACATTCCGTGGAAACGTCCGCCGTCGGACCAAAATGACCCAATGATGGAGCGGTCGCCCTTCTTGCAATTCAAGAAGGCAAAATTCACGTCCATTTTATCAAACGAAAAGTTAAATGCGGACAAGAGCTTCAGCTGTAAGAAGGAAGATGGCAACGGCTTCCACTGGAAATGCAATGAAGACGACACCATTGAAACGCTGACGTCTTTCATGCGTTGTCCTTGGGTTTTTACCGGTGGCACCGGTCATAAATTTCCGATTTGTCTTAAACTGACAGCGGTCCCGCTCAGTATCGTTTTGATGAAAGACAAGTTCCATCCGCACGAAAATAGCCAGTCCCGTTTCCAAAAACGCGTGTATTTTGCACAAAAACTGGTAAACGACAATGTGGTTACCTACAAGACCGGTTTGGGCATCAACATCGCCCATGTGAGAGAACACTACAAGGACCAGTTGGAGGAAAAAATCCCCAACACGCATATACCAGTGCGCTTGGAAATGTTCTGGCGAAAAATGTTCGATCGAAAGTCACTGGCGGTCGAAAAGAACATGTCAACTTTGATGGCAATTGAGCGAACAAAACCGTCAGCACAATTACCAGATAAAATGAAAACCCTTCCAGGTAAATTAAAAGATAATTGAGAATTCTCTATTCAGGGAAAAATTAAAAAATATCTGAGAGTTAAGGATAATTAACCTTAAGAATCTCTCGATAAAACCCATTTTCAAGGTTAAATAGTACACATTTTACCGGTTAAAACCGGTCAAAAGATCACAAAATCACTTACTAACATTTATAAATGATAGGACTGGTTTTGGAGCTTATCAAAGCGATCGGGCAGGAAGATACAGAGGCTTTAGTAGAGATTTGTTTAATCAAAGCTATCGCCTCATTCATGCCAACAATTGTGTCTGAACTGCCCGAGCATGATCTCCCGCAAGACTTTGGCGTCGACCAAATCGAAGAACGGGTAGTTAACGAAGCCATCATAGTGGGGTTCAAGTATCTGGAACGCAACTGTCGACGGCTCTCCTCTACAGAATTTCTAGTAGAGTTTGGAAATTCGACGAGCAAGAAAGAGCTCGTCGCAGAATTGTGCAACGTCGACCCCATGAACAAGAAAATGCTCAGAGGCGACAAGTTCATGTCGAAACTTCGACAAGTTCAAAAAGATTCGGAAAAAGACGGTAAGTCTAAAATTAAGACTATTAGAAATACGGAAATGACGAAAAAAGTTATTACCAGTATAACTGGTCAAAAAATTTGCAAATTAAGTTAAGTAAAATTTAACTTATAACTTAACTTAAGGGAAACTTATTTTCTAAAAAATTACTGGAATATAAACAAAAATAGTAACCCGAAACAAATTTGCTTTATCGCGTGACAACCAATTACCGCACAATAACACGTAATTGGGGCAGACGCGCGCACTGATTGGTGCACGCACGCCTCCCACAATTTATAAAGTATTTTTAATGCAACAACCATTGAGCGTCCTCTGGCCCAGTGCTTAAGCTCTTAGATTCAGAACCCGGCAACGGGGGTTCGAATCCCAGAACGCTCTACCATCTTTCTACCTAGTGCAATGATGGTATTAATCACTAGAAACTGGGTTCTAGTGTTCGTGTTTATGGCAAACAATCCCTCATTACTTAACTTAATCCATATGTAAATAAATTCATCAATTACATAGAGAGGCAGTGAAGAAATGGAAGAATTAGGCACGCGCAGGTTAACGTTCAGCAATTGTGCTAAAACTAAAAACGATAACCTGGGCGAAAATTTTGTCAAAATTAAGATGAGACAAAAAAGCAAAAAATTTTTGACCGATTAAATCGGTAAAAAACAATATAATTCGAAGTCAACTAAAAATAAATTTAGATATGGCACGATCAAAATTAGCCACGTGGGTGATCGAAGCAGGGGAACGGCTATTAGCAAAGCCCAACGAACGATCTGAGCGAGCGAAACTAGTGCGAAGTCGAATGATTACAACACTCTTCACAATTCGCATAGAAATTTCGCTCTTCCCCACCGAATGCTACATTCAAAACGAATGGATGCATCGATACCCCTTCTTCGTTAACCTTATGAGGGGCACTATTCCGAGAGATATGCATAAGACCATGGTGCAACTCTGTAACGAATACAACGACAAAAAAGTTTCTACCGGTACACCGGTCAAATTTAACGCATTTGCCAAGGAGGCCACACTCATTCAAAGCATAGAGATAATGAAGTCTTGTTTGACATTTGGTCGACACGGAGCAAAATACGGTCTGGACTGGCTCGAACTCAAATGCAATGAAGAGTTCGAAGATAAAAAGGACCCGCAACCGGTAAAAAAGCGGCGCATTGAACCGGTCACCGAAGCAACCATGGTGTTAAAGCGACACCTCCATGGCAACCCCATAGAACAAGATCAAACATCAACTATGGGCTCATCAGTCGCATCATACGGAGCAACAGAGGTAAGCATCACGTGCACAAAATTTTCTTTTACCGGTATAACCGGTCAAAATTAATAATCTCTTAAAAAAGCCTTGATACATAAAATGAGATTATAACAATTAAAAAGACGCACTTACCTAAGTAGACGATAGTAAAAACCGACAAATGAATTATACAACAAAAGATTTGTTTTCATAAAACCGGTAAATCTGGATAAAACCGTTTTAATACACTTTCGCAACTTTTACGCGCTTCTTAAAAAATCAGTGCTTCCCTAGAAAATAAATTTTACCGGTAATAACCGGTCAAAAATTTGCTTTTAATTTTGTAAAAAATAAATTTTACCGGTAATGACCGGTCAAAAAGTTGCTTTTAAATTTATAAACAACTGTAAATTTAAGATGTCGAAGCAAATAAACGATGAGGCGGCACTAGTAGCCAAAAACATGAGGGAAAAAACCGTGGAAGACAAATTCACCATCTGTCCAGACACGAACTCCGAGGAAGAAGAAGACCTCTCGGAGCAACTATCCTTCTTGGCAATAGTCGACGCCACATACGTTGAATCCGACGAGATCCAAACAAGCTCAGACGAAATGAGCAACGGATCCGACGAAGAAGCATTGGTCCCAGCCCCACTTTCCCGACAACCTTCGGACGAATTCGTTAAAGACCAAATACAAAACTTGTCCTTTAACGGATCATATTCATCATTACCATCCGACTTTAACAGCGATGATGAATCTATGTGGGAATTATTACCGGTATATACCGGTCAAAATAAAGAAAAACTGGTCGACATCGAGACCGACGAAAAGATCGACAACACCGTCAACGCGTCGGTTTACGCATTTACAGAAGTAGTTACTGTAACTGATGTGACACCAATGGCGGCAAGACACGTGGCACTGTTTGAGGGTAATGTGGAAACACCACCACAAATTATTCCCTTGAGTGCCCACGTATGGAGAGTCGACATCAAGCCCATCCTCAAATGCGCCTTTGAGATACGGGGCCAAAAATGTCGAAATCGGACCAAGGCCCGTAAGGACGACCCAGGCCCGCATTTTTGCTTTATGCATCGCAATGAGGGCCGATTGAACTATACAACGGACCTGCGTGAAGCTACCATCATCACGCTCCGAAACCAAGCGCAGTACACCAGGCCCTTTACTGTATACATTTTTAACCATACAGTGGCACTAGCGATCCCGTTCGTGCAGCTCACGGCACAACCCTTGATCCTGGAACCGGAGCAAAACGCGGAAGAAGGGCTGAACCGAGCTCGACAATCTCTATTTGAGATTTTCGAATTTTTCTCCCAACAACTGGCCCATATCAAAGCCGACTTGAGGAACGAGTTCAATGAAAAGAACGCGTTAAGAAACTTCGGACCGGCGCCACGAGCCTACAACTCATGGCGCGACGCTTTCGCATCAACAGTGGCCATACTTAGGAGCTGGGGTTACGACGTAGACGTAAGTCCTATATAATTATCATTTTACCGGTTACACCGGTCAAAAAAGTTTCCAGTTTTACCAGTCAATAAACTATGTGAAACAAATATAAAAAATCTGCATTAAAACAAAAACGTCACGCATCAAAATAATTCACTTTGGAAAAATGAACAAATTTAAAAAACCGGAATACCGGAACAAATATTTTGAAGAATTTGTTAATCATCTTTCATAAAAACTTCCAGTATAAATAACATGGAAGTGAAAAAACTGAATTAGTAATACAACTTTTGGTTAACTGAAAAACGTTTTACCGGTAAAACCGGTCATAAAAGTCACAGGAAGAATATATTCCATATAACATACAAAACTTAAACCACCCACTAAAGATGTTAATAAAATTTTTTAAAAAGTTTTTTACCGTATAATTCAACGATAAATAACGAAAAAATATTTTAGGAATTCCGCAGCTGGGTAGAGGCAACCGACCGCCTGAGGGACACAGTCGCCAAACAAGGCTTTATTTCGCCTGAATACCTGGCGCAAATTCCCCCAAAACGTCTCTTTGAGAACCCACGGGTTAGCAAAGTGAAGTTCCATGAGCACGCCTTCGAAACAGAGCGCGACTTGGACGAAGACGGAAACCTTCAGCCCCCCGCATACTACCTGGCGCCCATGAATGGTTATATTTTCAGGGACCAGGATTATCAAGAGTTTTCATCACCGGGTATTTCGGCAATTTTCAACAACATGCCGCTGATGTGGATGAAACTCGCCGATAGTCCGATTAAACCAAGATATACGGTGCTCTTGTGCTTTTCAACTGGCATGGCCAAAGACCAACTCGACCACCTGAATAACACGGTCATGATGAAACAATGCGTAGGCTTTCTAGACGCATTCGATTCGTCAAACACGGACGACCTAAAAAGGGTTGACCTAGAAAAAATCACGGTCAACCCATATAATATTATTACCGGTGAAGCCGGTCAAAATTTAACAGTCGGAAACGCGAAACAAATGCTGGAAGACACACTGACAGTATTGAACTCGCGTCGAGGACGACAAGACACGCGCCGCGACAACATCAACGTCCTCCACAAGAAATACGAGGAAGGTATGATCACGGATAAGGAGTTTTTTGCCAATAAAGGACGAATTTCGACCCGGCAACTGAACCACTTCCCGTTCACATTGTGCGATTTTGTCAACAAATGGCACCAAAACGGCATACAACTAGTGTTCTATGCTTCAAGCCCCCTCGGTAAGAATTAAAACCAACAGTCAATTTTTACCGGTTATAACCGGTCATAATTAAATAAAAATCCTTAAAAGATAAAGAGATTAAAATTTTAAAAAGATTTGCTGATAATAAAACAAAAAATCAAACCTGTTTAGACAAATATTTATAAAATAGTGGTTTTATTCAAATTATAGAGCAACGAAGCAAAATACTTCGCCGCCCTCAAAAAATTAAAAACACCTCGGGCCCATTGTGGCCGTCCTCAGTTTACAATTACATATTAGGGACAAACCATAGTTCATAGGGCTATCTGTATTTAAGTTTCATTTTGACAAACAGAATGAAATCGAAAATAATACTAACAAAAAGTTTCGTGTGAATACTTATAGTTCCCACTGAAAACCTTCTTTACAAGAAATAAAATAATATTACCAGTATAACTGGTCAAAATTTATATAAACTAAAAAATGAATATATCCTAAAAATATAAATTCAGACATTTCCGCCTTATGGCGATCGGCAAAGTTCTTTGAAAACTCTGGACCAGTCGGATACCAGGTTGGCGAACAAGTCTTCAAGAAGCCAACAAAACCATTCCAATTATTGGAAAATGGGGCAAACGTGGTCATGTTATCACCCGTGGCAAGCACCACGGCGACTAATAGGATCCTACACCCAGTCCCAAGACTGGTGAACCGAGTGTACCAAAGGGGCACGTCAACCCTGGAGCACTGGAATCCACGAGGCACTGACACATTCAGTATGAGGGTCTCGATTGTCCGAAATTATGGTCGAATGCCGACCGATGAATTCGAGGTGATTCAACCAGGCGCTTTGTTAACCCTCAAACGCCTCGCGAATATCGGACAAGGACGACTATCCTGTGGGGAACTCGCGGGCAACTCACAGGTACCTAAAAATTTATATTTATGACCTTATATATTTCAATTGTGACCGGCATACCGGTAAAAGATAGAGATAAAAGCACATAGACATAGATAAAAACCTTATAATATTTATAAATAGTCCTAACAATACCTTAAGTGTATTTAAGACGACCTTATAAGCAATTTCAAAAAACTCGTAAAATTGAGTGATGAACTAAAAACGATATTAGAAAACTCAATTATAAGTAACTTGTGTTTAAATTAATAACAATTTGACCGGAATTACCGGTAAAAAATCATAACTAATAATACAGCAATATAATATTGTAATTTAGTTAGGAGGAAAGGACACGCTGGGGGTTACTTGTAACCCAGTATTGAGGATCCAACAGATCAAAGGGATCTTTTCGATGGAAAACCCAGATCACGAGAGGATTGACAGCTTCGACTGGCCTTCAAGGATGCAAGTGGACACTTCGGGAAGAAATCGACCCGAAGGTCAAAAAACGAACGACCGATCTTATCCGATCTACAGGTCGCATAGGTACCGAAGCGTGAAGATGCCAATCAGTTCGGGAGGTGAAAAAAGGTCACAATTAGTGCCGATTCACCGCACCACGGACACTTTGACCTTTATTGCCGCTACAGCGGCCAAAGTAAATGATCAGATGGATCGCGGAGTCAGAAACCGCGATCAAGAGCTGATTTATTGCGGATCAGCTTACAATGATCCAGCGAGGGCCTTCTTATTGCACTCGCGGGTGACCAGTCGGGCTGAGTCATCGGACCAGTCGAAAATGATTTCGCTTCTGACGGAAGCTACGCGTCATAAGGTGAGCTATTTTAACCAATAAAATCAGTTAAAATATATATATTAACAAGAAAAGAAGTGAAAATATGAAATTCCTAATATTCAAATGTTGAAATTTGTAAATTATGACCGGTATAACCGGTAAAAACACTTAAAACGTGCAAAAATAACATAATCATGTAGGCTGAATCGGAGGCAGCGTACAATAAATTCGTTAACGAATTAACGGTACAACAGCGCGACCTCTTGGACTTTGCGGTTATAAGGTACAGCCGAGTCCTCCGAGCCAATGATCATCAATTTCCGGAGGACCCTCGAAATCGACATGAGTCGTATCGATCGGACATACCGTTTACATGGCGACCTGACCGAGCCGAAAATCACGAGGAAATCCCAGTATCCGAGAAAGTGGCGAAAATCTTGGATTACTGCAGACAGGAATTCGCCAAACCTCAATCTACTGTTCCAGGTTTTGCGATGGAACAGCGCGAGGAACAGGGGCCGCTGACTTCAAAGCAGAGGTCGTTAATTCCGAACCGGAATAAACGCTTCGTTAACGCTGAAGCAGGTAACTCGAACATTCAAAATTTGCAAAACTTTAACCGGTTTTACCGGTAAAATAATTAAGGAAACTAATTAAAATTTCCACTTCATATTAAAAAATTAAAAGTAAATTATTCAAATAACCAAAATGATAACAGTAAGGCGCAAGTCTTACCGGTTTTTCTAAAAATTATTAACAAACCGGTCCGAATAAATTAAAAACCAGTTCTTCCTTTAACGGAAAACTGGTCCGTTTCAGAACCTGAATAGTTAATAAAATCAAAAATGATAATATATATAATATATGATCATATAACCGGTTTACCGGTAAAAAATACCTTTGATATTAGATCAAACTAGCTAATACTGGTAGAAAACATCTTTAGGAAAAGAGTTACCTATCAGTAATAGAAAAAATGCAATAATGAGTTATAATTTAGACCGCCATCACCAAGCTCAATTAGCGTCATTGACTGACGCCGAGCGAAAATACCTTGAGGACGTCACCAGACGCTTCAAGAAAGCGGTTAACCCCCTCGAAATAATTAAACTCGTAAAAAAGTTTATTAATTGTTACATTAATTGTAACGACGGGGTTACAGCCATCGACCCAGACGACCTCCCACGAGTCGAAGTGGAACGCTTCATTGCCCGAATCGAGTCCATGGGCTCGTCTAGAGCTATAAATGAAATCGTACTAGAAAATACGGTTTACGCAAACAACGGTACGTAAAACCATATTAAAAATTAAAATCAAGAAAATTAAAATCAAAAATATGAGGATGTTTTATCATTTAAAAAACATCACTTATTACCTGTTATACAGGTCAAAAATAAAAATAACATTGATCAGAATTTAAATATACCAAAAAATCTAAAATAATTATTAAGATTGGCTCGTATTAACCGAGATACAATACCAGCTGAGCCAAGGCGATGATCACCGAGCTCGAACCGGTCTCCGAAATTTCTGGACCGCGGAGAACCTGATACACGTACGCGACAACATCCGAGCTGCGCTATCACGGGACGGTGTCGACATCCCAGTCAAACCAAGCTGGGATTTTTCGAACATGACTTGCCAAGGCTTCTTTGCAAATTTCATCGCACTTACAGCACCACTCGATCCATAAACGCATTCAGTGGACAGGAAACAGAGTTTTAACCGGTTTTACCGGTAAAATTATATCATTACACTGTCTTTATGTATATACAAAACAGGATAGATCATTCGGACTGTATAAAAATGTTATAACAAAACTGAAATAAAAAAGTACACGATCATCACGGAAACTATGTTATGTTTTAAATAGAGTATTATAAATAAGTCGAACTCGTAACAAATTTATAATACCGTAAAATATTCTACGCATACTGTACAATTATTCTTATAGATACTTGTCAAAATAACCCTTAACCAAAAAATTATTTTAGAAAAAATTCGGTTAATCGGTTTGCCAATGGCTTTGACAACACCGCCCGCGACACGAAAAAGGTACAAAAATGGGAAGGGTACCGGAAAAATTAGTTTTCAATTACCCACCAAAGACGCAATAGAACTCTTATTTACACAAAAATCTAGGGCGAACAGCGTCACGAAACAGGTCGTGAAGAAAAGGGCGAAAAAGAAGTATAAATCGCCAATTGTCGCTCCTGATTCGGAAAACGATGACAAGACTCAAGAGACAGCGCCGAAAAACTCCACCACTTCAGCGCCCTCATTGGAGTCTATACCAATATCATCGGGAGATGAGGAGGTAATTGAACAAACCGGGAAAAAAGAAACAAGGGCCAAAAAGACTCAGCCGATTTTCACGGTCAAAGTTCCAAAGATTTTACCGACGAAGTCGGTCATAAATAACAAAACACCAACCAAAAACACCGGTATGTCACCGGTTAAGACACCGCTGTCGAAGCGCAGCACGATTGTGTCAGTTCCGCAGTCACCTTACAGCCAAGTGTCCGTACTTATGACCGAGATAACTAATCTGATGGGTGAATCCGCCGAGTTAAGAGAAAGTGAGGGGGCCCCAGAACTGCTAACCGCAAATCTGAGCCTCATCACTATAAAACTAGACGCTCTTTTCGCCAGATTGTGTACATATCAAGAAATTACACTCTCTGATCTAAAAGAGCGCATAGAAAACTTGACGGTTTGCCCAAAGACGAAAATTATCCTAAAGGACAGCTGGAAAGTGATCTGCGAAAAAGCACACTCTGGCGCCAAAGAGCAATTCCGAGCCGAACTGGAAGTCGAACTCAGAAAATCAATTTTGGAAACGCAGAGTAACGAAGGTAAATTTATAATACTTAAATTATGACCGGTAATATACCAGTGATATAGATACTTTATAATAAAAATCACCTTTAACAAAAAACAAACTTCTGACCGGGTTTACCGGTAAAAAAGAAATTGTAATAATTAAAAAACGACTGACGAATATTTTAATTAAGGAGTATTCGTGTATCACACACAAATGGCGGATCTGCACAAACAAATTCTGGAAATGCACAGACCGATCGTATCGGCAAAATGCGTCCAGACCGACGCGCAAACACCATTATTACCGGTTTCACCGGTCAAAAATAACCCAGACAGATTCTTCTTGCACAAGACCAAAGAAATGTCAGACAACGAGGATGAAGTCACTGAAGCAGTGAAAGACCTTTTAAACGAAGGTATTTGCCCGTCACCCCCGTCACCAGTAATTCCGGAAGAAGGCGAAATAATCGAAGACGATGAATTCACCGACGAAAGACCGGAAAATTCTTACGAAAAAGACTTGACGGATAAGATACTGGCCTTAGTGGAGCAAAAACTGCAGGCGACACTAAAACCAAAAATTTTACCGGTAACACCGGTCAAACTTCTTTTTCCAACCGGAAAACAGATTAACGAGGACCCGGACAACCAGGAATGGAAACAACAGCTATCCACAAACCTGGCAATCGCGGGCTTGCCAATCGCTAATATGGTACTGGTAGACATACTGGAACTCCACTCGAGCCAACTCACCATTAAAAAAGTGGCATGGTGTGAATTCATCACAGACATGACACCGGAAAGAAAGGTGCACCTGGAAGTAACCCTCCAACGCCTGCTTCTTCAATTTTCGAGCATAGCCGATGAAGTGGCGGTAGCGAGTTCCATAAGTATGGAAAAAATCGAGTACAGGTTCCAGCAAATAATCCTGCTAGCGAATTTGGCACAGGTTGACCGAGTAGATCAATTTCAAAAAATTGAACGAAATCTACCTGCGATAAAGAAAATCCGCTTTATCGGTAAGAACAGAGTGAAAAATAAATATTACCGGTAAAACCGGTCAAAAAATATAAATTTCTAGACACAAAAGTTTAAAAACATACAAAAAAGTATTAAAAACGTAATTTAAAGGTACACTTGGAAACTGCCTAAAAACGCTCTTACCGGAAACGTACCAACAATCAGCGGCAGACTTCATCCGCTTGGCCGACCTCAAACGATACAAGAAAATGTCGTTTTCAGAACTGTCAAAAGAGGTCAAACGGCTGGACAAAGAAAACAGGAGCAAAAAATCAAAATCAAGAAAAACACCTGCTCCCTCATCTGGCCGTGCTAAATCATCAGACTCTGAATCTAACTCCGAGAGCTCCGATTCAGAGTCCGATAACTTCAAAACAGACAGCTCTTCATCCTCCTCATCCAGTGAAGAAGATGGAGAAAAGTTAACCGAAACTTTCGGTAAAAAAGTCAAAAATAAGCCTAAAAAACCGGTTTCTCCTAAAAAAGTGGCGAAATCGGAATCACGAAAACGCCTTAAATTCGAGGCTGAAGACGAACCGGCGAAAAAGATCTCGAAGTCAACAGTCTCTGAACCGGAGACAGGCTTACTTGCTATCACCAAGGTTAAAACTGAACCAAAACCGGCAGATAGCAAGAAAACCGGTCCGGTAGACTTGAGACAAGTAACTGAGAGACTTAAACTTATCAGAGAAAACGAAGGCCTCCCTACAGCAAGTAATGAACTTAGCCTTTCGCAACTCGATAAGTTTAAAAACACTTGTGCGAGATTGAAACAGTTCAAAAACTAAAAATCTCACTTTGTAAAATTATGACCGGTATAACCGGTAAAAAATTACTCCTCACTCCCTGTATTCCTAATACTGCAAACACCTATTTTTATACAGTTAAAAGTATATTTTAGTAAAATAACTTAAAACAAATGGATCAAATTGTGGAAATTTAATTCTTAAAAAAGTGTTTAGCATAACGTTTAACTTTCGTTAAAATAAAAATCTATTTATTTAGAATGAAAAATGGAAAAATTCGCAAAATTGTTAGAAAAGAAAATCGGCACAATTAAAAGCGAGATCGGGGATGAAAACGGCTGTCTTAACCTCGAGGGTGACTTCCAACCAAGATCAGTGTTACCGGTAAACTGGAAGAACCAAATAGTCATTTCCAGAGAAGGTATAATACAAGGGCCCTATACCCATCAAGAATGGCACGAATACAGTCACACACTTTTTGGGCTAGTATCAAAACTAACGGAACCAGAAAGGTTCTTTGATACGGAAATTTTTACCGGTCAAACCGGTTATTATGAACCTGACTGGAGGGACATCTACTTTAGAAGCCCCGATCAATTTTACGCGGGATCATTTTATCACTTCTCAGAACACTGGTTAGTGACAATTAATTCGTTACCGGACGATGATGACCTAAAACACCAGTGTTACACAAACGTGTGGTCCGGTATAGACCTTTTCCAGAATATGGGCAAAATTGATAAAAAACACGCAAGGCCTTTTCGTAATAAGGGAAAATTTTACACTAAGGAAGTAAAACACAACCTAAACACGTACATTCATGATAAAATCATGATAGCACAAAAACACCGGAAAATGGAGGACTGGGAAATTGATAGGGCCAACCGGTGGTGGCCAAAAACAAAGTTCGTGCCAGTTAAAGTGAATAACAAAAGAAAACCAGAAGACAAAAATTATGACCGGTCAATACCGGTAAAAATCGAGTTTAACACAAAAATCGAAATATTCAAAAAATACCCAAAATTTTTAACAGATGAAATAAAAAAGGGTATTTTTAACGCATCCATGGCGTATATCACAGACCCAACTTACATTTTAAGTCAATGGGTCGTGGCAGACGAGGAAGGCAGAAAGTTGAGAAAGTGCTTCGACGGCGGTTTGTTGAAAATATTAGAACTATTTAAAACAAACTGCAAGTTGGACACTATCCCAACTTTCTGCGACATGGTGCAAAAGGGGGATCTGCTTTCAAAAGTGGATGATAAAGAAGGATTTTATCAACTACTTTTGAATGCAGATTCAATCCCTTACACCGGTCAAACCGTTGACGGCCGTACTTTTGTGACCCGGGCCGCGGCTTTCGGATTACCGAGAATCCCGGGCGATTTTCAACGGGCAAATAATTGCGCCGTTTCTTTTTTACAACAACTGGGGGTTAGAATCCGTCTTTATTTAGACGATAGAGGCATGTGTGACGCCCCCTTTTCGAGAAAAACGGCCTTCCACGCCCCCCTTAACGCCTTTTTAACATGCCTCGTTTTAATAGCAGTAGGCGGGTTTATCTCCATAAACAAATCAGAACTGGAGGGTCATGAGGTAATGACCTTTTTGGGCATGGAGATAAACTCCAAGGACCAGTCAGTCACAGTGCCTCAGTCAAAATGGGACAAACTAATGACGAAAATGACAAGGGTAATCGACAACAACTGGCCTACGTTCAACACAAAGGACTTGGAGCGAATCAGAGGACTCGCCATATCCTTCATTCATGCCATTCCATCAGCGAGACTGTATATCCGACGACAAACAGAAACTCTACTGAAACAATGGGATACAGGTTTGAATATTATGACCGGTAAAACCGGTAAAATCATGCGTAAAAATTTCATAATACAAAACGGACCCGGAAAACTAAAATATGACCGGTATAACCGGTAAAATTGTATGCATTACTTAAGAAATCGCGCAAAAAGTGGAAAATTTAACTCCCAAATTGACAAAGTTAAGTTGACACTTAGAAAATATTCGTGATATGACCGGTATAACCGGTAAAATGTAAACATTATTTAGCAAAATGTTCGCTAAATAGTGCTAAATTTGACTACAAAATTAACAAAGTTAAGCTGATACTTAGAAAATATTCGTGATATGACCGGTATAACCGGTAAAACGTACGCATTATTTGGCAAGTTACGTTAGAAGGTTCTAAAC
This sequence comes from Oikopleura albicans, assembly GCA_004367875.1. Taxonomy (NCBI): domain Eukaryota; kingdom Metazoa; phylum Chordata; class Appendicularia; order Copelata; family Oikopleuridae; genus Oikopleura; species Oikopleura albicans. The sequence goes on from SCLG01000412.1 coordinate 16,771, forward strand.
TTGACTACAAAATTTAATCAAGTTAAGTTAACACTTTACTTTAATGTTAGTAATAACTTATAAGTTTGTTCAAATTTTACGATTAAAAATACTCACAATTATAACTTATAGGTAATTACGGTTCGACAGTGGCGATATCACCAATACCAGCGCGGTTGATAGAAGAACTGTTATGGTGGAAAAACCAAATATATATCGCCAGAAGCTGTTCGTGGCTGCCAAAAGACATCGCACACCTTGAAATACAAAATGTTTTTACGGATGCTAGTAGCTTTGCCGGGGGCGGATGTATAGTACAAGTGGACGCCAGAGTAACAGACGCTTTCACAATTTACTGGTCAAATCTGGAGTCCACTTGGCCTATACATCTAAAAGAGGCGATTATTATTTATCGCTCAATTTGTAGATACGTCGACAAATTGAGAAATAAAAATATATCCCTCTTTACTGATAATGCCGCAGTATTCTGGGCCACAAAACATGGCTGCTCGGACAATATTTTGAACGATATAATCGTTAAAATTTATCAGAAATGCGCCGACATTAACGCACATATTCAATTTACTCTAGTAAAAACTACAGAGCAATTAGCGGACGAACCAAGCCGTTTAATCGATTACAACGAAGAACGGATTAACCCCGATTTATTTGAAATAATACAATCGTGCTTGGGGAAATTTGACATCGATTGCTTTGCCGCGAGTTGGAATTTCTGTTGCGACGAATATATCACAAAATGCTTCGATGATGAGTTTAAGACTTACGTCGATTTTTTCACTTTTACCGGTATTACCGGTCAAAATTTGTGGGTATTCCCACCAAAATGTTTGGCAGACAAAACCGCATACTTTTTATTAAAACACCATTTAAATAACAGTTGGGCTCTAGTCATACATAGATTTTTTGAATGGCCAGCATGCGTACCGGTACTATGCCAAAACAAAAACGTGCATTTTTTGCGAATAGGTTCCAAAAAATTTCCAGCAACTCAAATACCATGTAAGAAAAAATCTCACAGTGGAAAATACTATAATTATTACTCACCGAATACAAAACCGGCAGAAACCTGGCTAGCGATTTATTATCCAAACAAAGACTGGAAAATACCAAAATTCTGCGAATTTTATGATTTCCCAGTAGGACTACTAGCCGCGCTGCGATGGAACTACAATAAATAATTGTAGGAGTACTTATAACCGGTTTAACCGGTAAAAAATTGTTCATTTAAATTCGAAAATGATTTTTTCGAAATAATCGTAGTAACACGGTTATAACAAAACATAACTGAATAACTATGACCGGTTTAACCGGTAAAAAAGTATACTATATGTGTAACCGGTGTAACCGGTAAAATCTGTATAAAAATTACTAGGAAACAAATATAAAGTATATCTCTTTAAAAACATCATATTTACCGAAAAAATATATTTAGATATTTGATTCGGATATGGCGGATAACCCAGTAACTCTTAGCCAGATAAGAGCAGCGGACGACCAATTCAATCTTGCGAGCGTCAGTGTGGACCTCGCTCGATCAACTGGTCTACACCGCGGTTGCTACGTCGACATAGCCGCCGACTTAGCGAAAAAAGACTTAACTCGTGACGAAGTCGAGGATGTCGACATAGCGGCGAGAAAAAAGGACGTGGTGCTTTATAAAGACCAAGCCACGCAGTCACGTGAAGAGTACCAGAGCTGGATCGAAGCAAAAGCAAACTTGGCGGAAACATTCAAGACTTGGACATACTTGAATTCAATAAATCCAAGTTCTTGGACTGATCCCCAAGAAACGCTAATGCGACATCTACACGAGGAAGGTTATAATCTGGAAGTTTGGGAACGACAAACAAAACAGATGAAGCAAGAAGTGCGCGAAAGCTTAAAAACCATGAATGTATGACCGGTCATTACCGGTAAAAACCTTTAAAATTAAAAAATTGTACCATAGGAGTTAACCAGCCTTTACAATCGCGCACAAAACGATCTGTCCAAAGAATTGTCACGAAAAGGCATTAACTCAATTCACGAAGACGCCACCAGCGGCCGAGTTTGGGCGGACTTGAAACACGCGCCAAATTACGTAGCAAAAACCCAACCGGTCACTGAAGACGCGGTTTCGTTGGGAAGAGAAATCTGTTTCTTGCTGATCAAAAGCCAGACAACAGTGAGTATTTAAAAATCCACCTTTTACCGTTTAAAACGGTCAAAAACGCACATAACAATAAGTTAATCATTTAAGATTTCGCACATGCGCATGCATAAGTTACTCACACGGTACTTAACATGCTGGGACGAAAGTAGCGCAATGGCGGGTATTATCAAAGTCACCTTACAAAGGATGAACGATATGGTCGCCAACGCCAAGTATACAAAATCCAAATTAGTGGGAATCGCGAAACGAGTGTTACATTTAGAGGCATTCATCGCGTGTGAATGCTCCGAATATAACAACCGTCTGGATCCAAGAATGTCGGAACCAGCGGAGGACCACATCCGGAATAAGATGGACAGACTGGTAAAAGAAGAGATCAAAACCGGAAAATTGAAACATCAAGTCCGGTCAACGGGCGAGCTTCAGCAAGCTAAATTTTCTGATCTATTCACAAAATCAGTCTCTAACCAAAAAGTTTTGACCGTCAACGACGGTAATATTAAAGCAAACAATAATAAACCGGCGCAACAAAACACCAATAACAAAAGAAAACCGGAAAACACCGGTTCCCAGAACAGTAACAATAATAAGAAAAAGAAAAAACCTAGGAACGGCAATAAAAATAACCATGATAATAACCCCAGTACATCCCAGGCCAATAATCAGGGTAATAATCAGGGTAATAACCAAAACGGACAAAATAACCATCAGAATAATAATAAAAATAAGAATCTAAATAAATCGGGAGTCGAACTTTTAAATAATTTAATGAAAATGTTTAATGACGCAAAAAATAATTCGTCCTGAACCATCCCCAAAATCGGTTTTTTCTCTAACTATTGGATTATTTTATGACCGGTCAAACCGGTAAAAAACTATACCTCATATTCACGTTGTGACCGGTGTACCGGTAAAAAATTACAGACATAAATGATTTAGCACTGCATAGACACATACAATCATTTATTATATAGTAATACTTCATTCTAACTGTATAAAATAACAACTGTAAAATTGGAATCATACAAAGTATGCAAAATTAACGATAAAACGTAAAACGAAACCATTTTAAGAATGAAAACTCGCATGTACGTTAACGTTGATGACCTTACCGAGCTTATAAGGGCGGTAGAGAGCAATCCAACAAAAAGTGAGGACAATATAAGATTGTCACCGATTGTTCACAGAATGAAGCAGCAAATCGAAGGATTACGACTGCTTCGAACACCAGATTACTATAACTTTGAATCAGGTAAAATACCCTTAAAAAATCCAGATTCAAAAAACAACTAGAAAATATCGTTCTTAAATCAATTTCTTATTTAGAAGTGACGGAATTACAGTCAGACGTCCGTCGTCTAAAACACCAATTTAACGACTTAAATTGCCGAGTTCGAAACTTCAAAAATTATCAACAACAAGTTAACAAAAAAGCGAAGAAATCGAAATCGGAAAATAAGAAAAATAAAGAAAATAAAGAGCCAAAAAACTCGCAATGTGTAAAAACAGAGCACCAAGTCGCAACAACTATACTTAGAATGAGTAATCTTCATACTTAATTATAACTTTTAAACAAAGTTTATAAATACAGTAACCTTTTAACCGGTTAAACCGGTAAAATATTTCACAAAAGTATAAAAGTATTTGTAAAAACCACCTTAGAACAGTTTAGAATGAACAAACCGGACATCAAAACTGAGTCAAGATGGGATAGGTATTCACAGAAAATACTGAAAGATTTCCAGTCATCTCCGGGACTGGGAAACAAAGATAACCTGGTGGAAGAAATAAAATGTTTTATATGGCAGAAATACTTAGCAAAAACAGAAAAAGTAAGCCAACAGACAAAAAATTTATGACCGGTATAACCGGTAAAAACACCTTAAAATAAAAAACATAGTATAACAATTTATTTTAAGAAAGATATATCGCCTACAAACATGACTACTTGGGCGAGACAGCTCATGGACGCAATTTCGTGGAAGACCGATCTCGAAGTCACACCACATATGCGAAATCGGCTAATTTATACAATAAATCAGTGGGAAAGGTCAATCTTAGCAGAAAAGCCTAAGAAACACAAAAGGGCCCGGTATCTGCCACTGGAAAAAATCAAAGAGCTCTCTAAAGATCTTTGGCGTCGTAACCGGTCAAACCGGTCAAAAGACTTGAATAAAGCAGCATCGGTTGCCCTAGTCTTCGCGTGGTTGAGCGGGTCAAGACTAATAGACATAGCCAGACTAAAATGGCCTGATATTAGACTAGTCCGAAACACAACCGGAGAATTTATAACTTGTAACGTGAGATTCTCAAAGGCAAATACCGGAAAAAGACCGGAAAAAATAACAGTGCAAATAGTGAAAGACAAAACACTGGATATGCAGAGCAGACTAAAGCATTATTATAATTATCAAGAAAAGGCAAATACCTGAAAATTATAACCATCAATAGACGGTAAAAAATGTACAAAATGTACAAAAATATCGTTTTGCGTCTATAAAATATAAATTATGTTAAAAAGGATAGCCTCTAGTGAGTCAGAATTGGTAACTACGACGCAAATAGTTATGTGTTTTTAAATCCTAAAAACAAAAACAAATACTTACCGTCCCAAATGATTAGAGTGGCCAGAGCAGCAGCCAAGAGCCTAGGGTGGAAGAAAAGACACTTACCTAGGAGTCATACCGGACGAAACAGCTTAGTACCAGTTCTAATGAAGTTAGGCATAAAGACTCAAATAATTAACAATTATATGAGATGGTCTCACAACTCCACCATGCTTTCGCACTACCAGTCAACCACCCTTTCTTGTACAGATAAAGGCGCAGCCAACGCTATAGGAAAGGCTATAAATAGCGGGACTCTTAAAAAAGAAACACAAGACCTGGGTACACTGTAAAATATGTTAATTCACATGTTAACCCTGTAAATTGATATTATATGACCGGTATAACCGGTAAAAAATTATTAAAATCGAAAAAACTGTCAATGATATTAAAAGTCAAAAAGTTTCTGAAAAATATAAATTGAAGTTTAGAATGTGGAAATTCGCACGAATGACCCAACCTGAACACATTAGGAAATTAAATTTCGATGATTGTTGGGAAGTTCTCCACGAGATTGCTAGAAGCGATCAGGATATAGGAGTTTGGAAAAAAGACGCAAGAAAAATTTGCGTTATTTTGAAGAACATCTCCAACAGCGGAGAAAATATTTCAAGACTTACCCTGATTTCAATACTATCGGCCTTCGAAATCGGCAAAGAATTGAGACCAAAATTAATATGGTTGTCATTGCAACCAGAAAGCTTCGAAACATACGTAATACAGTCAAACAAAGACCGTATTACAGATGATTCATTTGAAGACATTTTTGAAGAAACAGCCAAATATAGCCGCCGCATGCGGAAAATCGCTAAAAAGAAAAAGATTACCTTACCATATTGCTAAAATTCCTTTTCGTATCTGCTTCAATTTTGACCGTTTAAAACGGTAAAAAATAGTCTATATTGGATATCAGACTCCTAATCTTTAAAAAACTTGTAGTTTAGAAAAAATGCCAACATTACCCGGTGATTTCTATCAAATTCTACAGTATGTCCCCGTAACAAGGGTATCAGAGCTGTTGAATGCACCAGGTACCACCTGGAAACACCAGGTACTAGACTATATGATATCGATAACGATCTCAACAATCAAATCGGCGGCAAAGTTAGCAAAATTCACCTCTGGAACGTGGACCGAAAAGGACCTATTCGTCATCCAGAGGAACAGACTAACCATACCGGAATTCATAGACACAGCCTTCGACATAAGTGCTGAAGGTTAGTCATAAACAGTATTTGATCAAATTTAACTTATGAATTTTGACCGGTTAAACCGGTAATAAAGTAAATAAGGCAAAAACGCTAAACAAACACGCTAAGACCAGTTAAAAACCGGTTGTTGAGTAAAAACAGCCAACTTACCTGAAACAAGCTAATATATTCATATCTAGCTTTTGGTCTAAACGAAGCGAATCCAATTTACTCACACGACGCATACGACGACCGTGAGTTAACAACAGCCAGGACGCTGAATAATCTTTACAATATGGTCGCAGACCCAAACGAAAAAGATTATTTGAAAAACCTGGACAGAGAAGAGCAATCATATCCCCTGAAACTCATGCAACAAGAAATAGCAGAGCTCGGGCTGATCATGATTTGGAATATACACCAAATGCAAGAATACACAAAGAAACTTATAGAACTTTGTTATGAATAAAGTTTGAATAAAGTTTGAATATGACCGGTTATACCGGTAAAAAATGTCTTGCTTGCAATACAATGCTATATTAACGACTGCCACTTAAATAAACAAAATAAAATAAGTCATAGTTGAAAGTAAAACGTTGTTTATTGTTAGACAAGAATGCGAAACCGCAAAAACAAAAATAAAAATGCATAGATAGTTGGAAAATAAAAAAGTAAGACTCAAAGAGTCTGAAAAAATTTGAATCAACTACACTGGTCTAATAACGGACTAATTACGGTAGTATGAAGCTACAGGGCGTATAACGAGTGAATTCGGGAACTTACACCATTATTCAGATAAAAGTGTAAGCTAGAGTAGGGTTTTAAATTCTAGAACAACATAAAAACATAAAAACAATGAAACTAGGATTACGACCTTACGCGAGAATTACAAATCTCTAGAATAGCCCAGTTGAGTTGAACCGAATTTGGGGAAACTCAATTCAGTTTAATTTAGTTGTTCAATTGAACAACATCAAAATTAAAATTTTGATACCCATCCCTAAAATTTCCTTCTGACCAAAATACAATAAATTGCTAGTGTTAAAGGAAGTTATAAAAGAATTTTACCGGTTTTACCGGTCAAAACATAAAAAAGGGATAATAAAAGAAGTGCACAATGAAATTTACCCACCCAGTAACTTCGGTGCACTCGCTACACTCGCTTACACTCCCTCTTTCGGGAACTTACACCATTATTCAGATAAAAGTGTAAGCTAGAGTAGAAACTTTTCATAAAAAATTTACAGGCGTTGTTGGTTATAAGGTCAAGTTATGTACCAATGACTTTACTTTAAAACCTGTCCTACGCCTTAATGTTTTTTTTGCCAGTCCTAGTCCCTTTAATGGTACTTTAGTAAGGTCGTTTTTAAAGGGCCCAAAATTTAATTGAATGTGCCGTGAATAAAAAAGGCCTTGGCATTTGAATGATGGGCCGCGGCACATTCTACTAAATTTTCGGCCCGTTAAAAACGACCTTAATAACATTAAATTGACCAGCATTGTAGAGAAAGCTTACCTACAAGAAAAAATACAATTGAATACGTCGCAGCCTTTGACCTCATGACCGACCCCTTCTTTTTATCCATTTCTAAAAAAACGAGACTAAAGCCATGTCATGTAAAATTGAAATAAACCTAATTTTTGGGCAGTAAAGAACAGTATACGGTATACATGTGGAACTATAGCCTAAAGGAATAATAATGAAGTCAAAAAAGCTCACAAACAAAAATCGAAAGTTTTTTCGAAGGGCACCGATTGAATTGTTAAATTCATAATTATTATAAACTCTAATTCACAATGTGAATTTCACATTAACGAATAAAGTATTATCATCATAAAAAATAATAATGTAGGCTATTCAGATGTGGGATATTCAGCTCGCCAAGGGATCTAAAAATGTAATATGACATCTTTTGGGGGTCATTTTATAGAAAATGACCCCATCAGTTTACTAGAAAGACCGACCAAATTCTTATTTGAACTGTCTAGTATTTTTTTTTTTTTGAAAGAATAATTCTATCAAAGTATAATTCGAAAAAGTATACCTATTTTAATAATATTTTATTCACATGAGAAGGTATCCATGGCTGTAAGTTACGACTCGTAACAATTAAATCGGTGCCCCTCAAAAACCCAATCCAGAAAAATCTTTATGAGACTTCCATTCTTGACGCTCTTTCCGTTAAATTTCCGTATAAGAAATGTTTTTCGTATTCTTTGAGGTAGTCGGTGGAGCGTTTCTCGTCGAGGAAAAGGGTGTAGCATTTGCGGATATCTTCGGTCGTCACTTCTTTATTGCTGCGGCGTTTAGCGTGTAATGCCGCCGGAGTTATCAATTGAATAGCATAACGCAGCGAGGAATCGTTNCACTCGGCTTGTAACCGAAGACGATAAATCTTTGAAAATATCGTCTATCGCAGCAGGAAGTTCTCGATTTCGCTTTAAAGAATTGCAAAATTCATTTTTACTTTACAAATGGTGACGAAATTCCTAATTTGAAGTATACTCTCCGAGGATATCTTATATTTTAGCCAGAGTCCAAACTGATAAGGTTTAATCAAATTTATAACGCTATGGGCGGAGTGGGGTACTTTAAACGAAAAAACCCGTTTATGAGTACTTTCGCGACCACATTTACTTGCGAACTGTTGTTCAAAATATGATTCTGTGACCACATGGTCGCGAAATGCTGTTTTGGGTGACGTTTCGCGACCACTGTTTTTAAGTAGAAAAAAACGGTCGCGAAACCTTGTTTAAAACACCATTTCACGACCATGTGGTCGCGAAACCATATTTTTAACAACAATTTGCGACCAAATGGTGTGGTCGCAAAAATACCCTTCACCCTATGGCATCATCTTATTCAGTACATATTTCACTTGTTTTTTTTTTATTTTTATTTTTGAAAGATAACTGCGCAGGGGTTTATTGATCATAATTCTACATTAGATTTATAAAAACTTTTAGCAAATAAAGAAGTTAAAAAAGAAAGATAAAAAGTTGCAACTCTTGACATTACATGAGTTCGAGAGTGTTTGGAGTATTTTACTTTATAAAACTCTATTGCCTCGTTTTGGATTTGCGTAAAATTTCTATCACAAAAAAATACAAAAATCAAACTAAAATACTTTATAAAACTGAATAGTCACCTTAGGTATTGCAAGGGCGTGACGCCAGACAATTCGTGAATGTCCATTGGAATTCGGAAGCGAACATTGAACTTTGTGAAATCACTTTTCGATGTTGTTGCATTTATTATTTTAGCTTTGATGTGCAAGGGTTCCGATATGCTTGAAATTTTGTCAAAAATATTCAATGGCGACTCACTGCGATAGGGTATCAACAGAATTATTTTCATGAAAACTCATATGTATGTTGAAAAAATTCCCATTAATGTTACCGGAAAAAAACGGAAAAGGCGGTGCGTTCCAGCTATGACTGACGAGCTATAAACGATCTTAACTCTCGGGGGTCAATGTGTGACGATTGTCACACACCGGGCTATTTGCCCTCATATCTCATCAAAACGGCCTCAAACGAAAAATCGCTGATAGATGGGTCAAACCAAATTTTATGGAGAAAATCGTGGAACAAACATTATAAAAACAAAATACCTATATGATGGTCTAACATATAAGTTATGGTACACCGTTATGTATACTACATTCGTGCAGTTTCTTGAAAATAAATTTATTTTCTAAATCGGCATTTTTGTTTTTTCGACTTTTTCATTCGAGCTTTTTACTATACTCCAAAGAACTGTTACTATAGCTATTGATAGATACCGTTTCCTGCAGTAGAGAAATATCTTGCCGTTTTCATAAAGTCTATTTTGTTTCGCAGTTTGAACGACCAAATCGTGAAGTGTACTAACGCTTGAATTGGACGGTAGCTCGTAGCAGTACAACGACTTATTGACTTCTACTTTTAGTTCCATCGACCTAATTGTAGATCGCTTTTTTGGTTTTCATTACTTTACTCTTATTTGAATACAAACCGAAAACACTGTAACATTATTGTGCCGAGTTTTGTATCTTAACAGTCATGCGCATATTGGGTAGCTAGCTACCCATTTTCACTTTATTTTTAAATAAAAAGAGAACGGCTTGCGATAATTAAAAACGGACAACGGATTTGAAATCAAAAAAAAATTTTACCTTTTTTATATGGGAGAAAAATATTTTTTTTAGAAAATTGTTTTTACGTTTGGGTCCGTGGAGGACGCGGGTTAAGGTTGAAAATAACCCCAGTAAGAGAAGAAAAATAGGGCTTCAAAATAAAATAATAATCAAAAATATCCGTTCATTGTTTGGCGCGCTAGAGCAAATTGGGTAGCTAGCTACCCCAGATGCGCATGAATGTTATAGTAAACTCGATGCGCATGACTCTTAATATTATTATTGTTGACGTTTGACCAATTTCGTAATAATTTACATCTTCAAAAATAAGATTTTTGTTCATTTTTCACGGAACAATTTGTCAACTAAGTATGGCGCGGTGTTTGAAGTTAAAACCCATCTTGAGCATGTGTTGAGATCGTCGAAAGTCTCCAGAGTCGAATGTGACATGTTTTTTCAATCGGTTAGTTTTCGAAGGTAAAGGTGGTTCCACCTGACTTGATAAATTTTCAATCACTTTTTAGGATGAAAAAAAAATTGGCGCTATATTGGTTAATTTTGAATTTTAAAATCCTTTGTTGGACTCTTTGTAAGTCAACCGATCTCAAATAATGATCAAAAAATGAAATAAGAAAAAAAAAGAAACTATTTTGAAAAAAAAAAATTGGAATTTTCAAATCGACAAAAAAAGTTTATATCGTTTTCATAACGGTTTGTTCTGGAAACAACATTCATTCTGGTCAAAAGTACAAAAGGACAGCGGTTCAGAAAATAAGCATATAATTGTTATATCATAATAATTTTAATTATTTTGTCATTATAATCAAAACCAATGTCTCTTGTTCTCAAACTATACACTGTTTGATAATCTCTCATGTTCTGGATTTTTTTTTAGTGTGGAATAAATAAGAATTCCAACAATTGAATTCGGGGGGTGAATACAATGGAACAATTGGCACACTATTTCTAATCTGACCAAATATTTAATTTTTTCTCTCGAACAAATTTTGTTTTGTATTTTCACCGCTTTCGTTTTATTTTTTACGTTTTTTGCAATTCTTGACCCAAGTTTTTTCTCAACGAGATCGTCTAGCTAAAAAATATAAACTTATCACCAAACAAAAGTTTGCGCTATATGTAGGACCTGCAAACGAGGCCTTCTACGCAGTGTTGGAAACGTTGGGATGCGTTTGCCAACGCCCAACCACCGCGTTGGGAGCATTGGACGTTGGGACAAATTTTCCCCCAACGCGTTGAGAGCGTTAGAAAAATTTGAGCGTTGGGCGTTGGGAAAAAATCGGCCGTTGGCCAACTTTCGCAACACTGCTTCTACGGGTACGGTGTGGTCCAACAATTAATCAGACCGAGCAAATTTATACACGCACTTTCTGTGGTCAAACAATAGAAAACTGCGTGCGGAGATTTGACCTGGTTGATTCATTGTGGACCATGCAGTAGAAAAGAAACGTCGCCCACATTTGATCATGAGGAATCGTTAGATAAACGTTTACTAAAAATTAAACAGTACATGTTATGTTTAGCTTACCGCTGTACTATGTTCGTTTTCGTCAATGTTTTCAATAATTGATATATTTCGGCTCAGAGTTTGATTCAACAAAATAAATACATAAATTTGATAAATAAGGTTGTTATGAAAAATAAAAAAAATCTGGCTTCGTTAACTCTTGCATACACGATCTTAATTTCGCGTTGACCATTCGACAGACCTTTTGTAGCTTATACATGTAAAAAAAACACTTGATATGCGCACAAATCTAAAATCATTATGTCAGCGTGGAAAAATAATAAAACTTTCATTTAAATTGCGGCACTTAAGAGGGGGAGGACTGTAATACAAAAATATTTTAAAAGAAGGAAATCGCCTTTCAGAAATTTTCCTTTCGGTGATTGGTCGAGCGTACTCAAAAAAGACCAAAGACAGACACCAAATATAATGATCTCGGAATTTGCTGAATTAAACCCGTCGGTGTCAACTTCTCCGTGCCAATGGCTGTTTTCGGCCTTTCTACTGTTTCCAGCTTTTCCGGTTCTGTTTTGAAGTACAAAAACGCCCGATTGTATGTGTCGTCAGCATCTCGAACAGGTGGACCTTGAGGGGAATGCAAAAGTTTCCCATTTGGATCACTAAAAATTTTTTCGGCCACTTGTTGCAACTCCAGTGGGGAGCCTCGTTTTACAATTTTTCGATCTCCATAGCATCGACCAGACTGAACCCTTTTATATGCTTAATAAACTGTTTACTCTAGTATAATTTATAGTTGACAAAAATTCATGTTGGCTAAAGCAAATATCTGGGTACATTTTTAATACGTAATTACCACATTACACCTGGTAAATACACCTGGTTCGGTCATTTCAAAACAAAAATTCTAAATAATAAAACATTGAAATGCGAACAGATAAAAATAAAACATAAGAGCGCAGTGCGTAGTCGATGAAACAACACGGTTTGTGCGTTTATACGGTTTATTTTCCCTCACTTTTCTGGTATTTTTTTAGGGACATCTTATTGGTTGGAATGTATTTTGTGTTTTGAAAAGGTGAAATATTATAGTAAGAGTGGAGAAAAAGAAGTATAAGAGCCCGAAACATCAACCCGCACCTGGTGTATATCCGTAAGAAAATTGCGAAATCACTTTATTTTTCTGTCAGTCGTGTTATTCGTGTACTGTTTGAGTCATCCTTTTGTAGGAATCGTTCTCAAAACCGGAATTGATTGAATTATAAAATAATCCCCGCTTGAATATCATTATCTAATCCTACACGTCAAGTTTAGTTTTAATAAATGCTCATGTTAAGCGTCCTTTCAATTACGGAGTAAGACTGATGTCGCTTCCGATTGTGAGATGCCAATGGAATCCTGCCCGGCGACGTATAAGGTCGAAGCAATCTAAACGCACGAGTTCAAATTCGACAACTTATTTCACAAGGTAACTCTTACCGTAAGAGTCTCAAAAAGTCTACTCACAAAAAGTCGTTTTTTTTTTCTAAATATTCCGAGCGTTAAAAAAACAAATGAGATACTTATTTTCGAATAAAAAACATACATTCAAGGGTCTCTAGATGTCCAATTAAGATTTCCGAAAAGCATGCTGCATGCATGCTGCATGCACATCCAGAGATATATGTACATCTACAGAGACATGCACACCTAGAGAGACATGCACATCTAGAGAGCCATTGCTCATCGTCCTCGCCGAACATCTGACCACTTTTCTAGAAGAGCGGGTCTAATAACGCTTTACATGCAATATTCGGATACAAATGTTTTAGTTAATGAAAAATCAATTTAGATGGACGAGAAATTTAAGCATGTTTTTTTTTATTTGTTCCTTGGGAGTTAAGAAATTAATTATAATATATTACCGATCACAGTGGCACTGGCTTTTGCCGTCACATTTCTTTCGATAAATCGACGATGTTGAGCACGTATTAGGTAACCTAAGTTTTCGAACAATTAGAAAATTACGTGCTAAATTTTCTCATTGGATTTTTTGTGATTTTCATTTGACTTGGGTTACATAGATCTGATTAACACCAAAAACGTGACAGAAAATATCGTTGGATAAAAAGTAGCCGTTAACTTAAACAGAAAATATTTTTCTTTGATATCAGCTTTAAGCTAATAGGTCCATATTTGGACTTCTTTTGAGATAATATCTTAAAGAAAACGATTTTGATTCGAATCATTCAATTGCTGTTGCACATGGTTTTTGGTTAAAATTAACTAAAGATATCCGAAAATTCTCTTCACTAGGTTACACAGCTTCCGGGTTCTATCTTGACAAATATCAGTTCGAAAAAAATCTATAGGTTTGGGCAGACATCGGAGAAAATATTGTAAAATAAATACACAGGGTGCGCAGTTAACCGCCACCCTCTTAACCGCCACTTTTGCAGTTAACCGCCAGTTAGGGGTCCCACTATTTTCCAGGGATCACGCCTACGCCCTGCGCAGTTAACCGCCAGTTTGCAGTTAACCGCCATTTGGAATTTTCACATAAATGGAAAATTTTCATAAATATTGGGAAATTTTGAGCCTGAGTGATAAATTTTACTATTTTTTTAATGATCAATGATTGTTTTTGTGCAAAGTTTTCGTCAAGTAACTTTGTTAGGTTAGTTAAAAAAAAACAAAACTGTTTTTTATTCCGCTCATACCCTTTTGTAACAGCCATGCCTTTGTTAACAGTTTTATAAAATCGAAGTTTTTGTTTCAATTGTTAATTTCACATATTTTCGCAAATATTTAAAATATTGTTTTGATTTCGGATAATTTCCGTTTTTTTTTTAAATTAAAAGTAGTTTAAAACCTTTATTTCAATTTGTTTAATTTAAAATTTTTCATATCATTATAATTTTTCAATTTGAAATTATGACTCATCCTTTTTGGTTTTTTTTTCCCAAATTGCCGAATTCTCATTGGTCAAAAACGTTATTTTCCGTTAACAGCCACTTTGACACTTTCACCCTAATTTGCAGTTAACCGCCACTTTTTTCAAGTAAATCGCCTACGCACTGCGCAGTTAACCGCCACTTTTGCAGTTAACCGCCAGTTGAGGACGCCGCGAAGGGTGGCGGTTAACTGCGCATCCTGTGTAACTCATTAAGATAATACGGGGGCAGTCCAATTTTGGCCGCTTTGCAATTTTCGCTCAAAGTCCCGTTCAGACGCAAAATTGGACTTTCGACCCAAAATTGAGGTACAATGCGACCCAAAAATGAGCCAGAATTGGACTTTTATTATTATTTTTTTTTGGGAAAAAAACGTCCCAGAAAAAACTACCCCCTGTAACTAATTAGTTTCCAATATTTTATGAGAAAACCCTTTCGAAATTATGCATAATTTTTAAACATATTTGTTTCATAACAATTTTATAACAAAGCAAACAAAAAGCAAAAACACAAAACGCCCAGGTTTTACCTAGTAGTAATGTCAGTTTTGAAAAAAATTACTCATCAAAACGGGCATGAATAAACCAGAAAATGTTGGCCGTATTTGAAAAGAAAATATCCGTTTTGATATTTTAACTTCTCTATCGATAGAAAGTAAAAAAAAATCCAACACCGTGGTGCTTTCAGTTGAAATGGAGCAAAGATCGCCCTCTTCGTCGTACTGCGGTTTTCCGGCCTCGGCAGTTTTAGGGCGCGAAGCTCTGATAGCAGGTATTTTAGATATTGATATTCTTATCATCTGAATTAATCGTTTTTATTTTTTTGACTTTATAAACAAGGATGCGATCTGGAATAATCTTGGGGCTCTACACGTGATGTGAATAAAGTGTTATTCTAAGTGTTTTTTCTTGTTTGGTTGAGAAAGTTGTAAAACACTCACGATTGTTCGCAACAAAAGAAAACATGTCGATTGCATTTAACTTTTAGTTTCTTTGTCACTGAACAAGAAAACTCATTTACTCTTAACTGATATAGACTATATATATCATATAGTACATTCACATTGATTTTGTCCGGGAATTGGCAAACATAAAAGAAAATAACTTTTAAAGAAAATAATGCTTTTCATTGCTGGTCATTTAAATAAATCGGCAAGGTTGAGGTCGCCTCCCGAGGTTGCCGAGTGGGTACTTACCGTATGGGGACTCTCTGGCTTTGAGGCTTTGAGCAATTTTCCTATGATTTGTAACGCTATTATGACGTCACCCTCAGAGTCAGAGCGTTCCCATACGGTACTCTTATGGGGAGACGCGAATTTGTATCAAGGGCTGCGGCGGTTATCATGTATAAGTTTTGCGATTTTTTTTTACAGGGAGGACCGTAACTTTTCAGTGTAGTGACTTATTTATTTTGCAGTTTAATCATTAGTTTGATTTAAAGTTTATAGTAGCATCTCCTCTTCTTTCATAAGATCCTCATCTGACGGCGTATACATGGATAAATCGCCTTTAATCCTGTACATTGCTCCAAAGAACACATCACCCATTGAGTACTGTATGTTTAGCCGATCGGTATAAAAGTGCTCCTCTCTAGTAATACAGTCTGCGTAAAAGCTGTACAAACTTAACTTTGAAACTCGTTGCCAATTACTGCTATTTCAATGTTAGAACGGCAATTTACATAATAGGATATGCACTACACTATAAAATGTACTTGCTGAGGGAGATTGTTTGCACTTTTTTTAGTTTACGGTACGTATTTTCGAAAAAAGCGATCATAATTGGCATGCGATCATAAAGCGATCAAAAAGCGATCATAAGGTGGCATCGACAATAATTTTTCTTCAAAATCATGTACAAATACGGTAAAGTTTACGTTCAAACTCTTGATAAGAGGGGTATGCATTGTAGTTGAATAAATCCTAATTGTCGTGGAAAATAAGGAGAAATTCAAAGTTTAAGTTTAAACAGCCTACCTGTTCCGCCAATAACCGCTGCTACACAGTTGGCGGTTCTAACTCGTTCAGTTTGCAAATATTTTGGAAGGCAAACGCATAACCCCGCTGCTTCTGGATATCCACGGCCAACTGCTGCCGGTGATCCGTGCGGTAAAACGTGATCTGGATCATACTGGGAGATATTCAATCTCAAAGGCGCCCACGGACACTCAATTGTAAAATATCTTGTGCCCATTTCTTTGCATTGGTCGATACACTCCTCAAAGCCTAAAACACCCCGGGCGTAGTTTTTGGCGCGCAAGAAGGTCTTCATTGAATGCCTTTTGAGGGTTAACTTTTTATTGATAAATGTCTTTATTGTTCGTGACACTACTAGCCTACTGGACGAGTCAGGCAACAAGTGTGCCTGTTTCGAGTTTTCAAAAAATGTATACAGTACCAGATATTAACTGTATTAAATTAGTGTAATAAAAAAAGTAAACCTGACCATCGGGTGCCATCATCTTTAAAGGTGAGGTCACACATCGTACAAATTCAGCACCTACAAATAAACAAATTATGTTTTCAAATGTAAAAAAGTAGAAAACAAACAGAGACTTTATTTTATCTCATAGTATACCGTATGCTGGTACTGACTGTCATGATGATGCCAGAATACCGTTACAAATCATAGGAAAATTGCTGGATGACCGACAGTCTGAGCACCAACATACGGTACATTACCTTCATTTTCGTCATGTAATGCGCGACGTCGACGTCCTCCAAGTTTTCCCATAATTGCGTCCATCGCCTTATCTTTTGCTGCGTCAAGCGCTTTTTCAACAGCTACTTCAGCCATATCGCCGGCAATTCTTTGAGCAATCTCTTTTTTTCTCGTATCTTTATTGAAACCTAATTTATCCTGAATCTGATCCATCACCTAAAGTTAAAGTTTTAGGCTCAAACCAAGACAGCGTGGCACACGGAGTGTGAATAATAATTTACACTGACACTGTACGTAATAAACTTCTATCTCAATTTGAATATCATACCTTAAGCCCTTCTTTTATTTCCTCGGCTTTATCGTATTTAGTGTTTTTCTTCAATGCATCCGTAACTTTCATCGCTTTTTTGGCTATTGCAATTTTGGATCCGCCTTTCCCTATAACCCCAGGGGCGAACAAAATTACAATGGTGGTTGTTTTTCAAGCTACCGGTTTTCCTCAAGTAAACTGACTACTATTTTTAACCCTGTTACCTTTTTATTCAAATTTGAAATCCTTTTTTGAACAAAATTTAAATAGGATCTGCTAACTTTTGGTCCCGAGCTGCTTTGGGTGTCATTTAAATGTTTCTAAATGCAATTTAATCTGCTGAATCGGAAAAACTGGGTCTCAATTTTAGCAAATCAATAATATGGCTTTTATAGGCCATATATGGGTTTTAACTAAAACTAGCTCAGGTTTGCTAAAAACAACCAGTATTGACCGGGTATCAGGTAAATCGAAAGTGAGGATTCAGAATACGAAATAATTTTTTTGAACCGACCAATCCTTTACCGGTAATTCCCGGTTTTTTATTCAAAAAACGTAAAATTGCTGTTTATCACTTGTCGTTTTTACCACCTTCGGACGTCATAAAATTGATGCAAACGGATTTTAAAATCCACTAGAAAACGTAATTTAGGCCCTCGAATTGACCGAAGTTTCAGCGAAAAAAAATCTCGGGTTAACTTCTTAGGCTCTGATGAAGTTAACAACACCAGCGGTTTTAAGATCTTCCACCAATCTTTCCTCTGCAAGTGTTTTTGCTTCTAAGTATTATGAAAACACTGATTTCAACACTTTTACTTCTGATTTATTGAAAAATAACCACCTAAATACTCAATTGCTCTCATTTATACAAATTGACGAAAACAAAAAAAAAATATGACAAATTTGAAATGAGTGTTAGAAATTTTAGGTTCCTTGTCAGAGGTAAACTTCTTAATTCACCAACTGTTGAATCTAAGTTATGCTGTTCATTCGTGGAAAATATTATCATGTTTTGTTTATGTTCAATATGCAGCATTGAATAAGATATTACTCACGAGAAAATGATCTAACAAAAATCTTATACACGGTAAGCACGGCTATAATGGCAAAAATGAGGCAGCGCGGTCTTTCCAAGAAAAGGTTTCTCAAGGAAAATTCCCAAATTGTTTTTTCAGGGAAAATTGAAGAATTGTTTTTCTGTTCCAGGAAAACGTCTTTCCAAAAAAGTTTTTGAAAGAAAACGTTTCTCCAAGAAAACGATTTTCGAGGAAAATGTTTTTCAGGGAAAATTCAAAAAGGATCAAAACATTTCCTTCATGTTTGTTTTACTCCTAGTTTAATTAAAAATTCTGGTTTTCAGGGAAAATCCATTTGTGGTTATTCCGAGGAAAAAGTTTCTCCAGGAAAACGTCTTTCCGCGGAAACGTTTCTGGAAGAAAATGTTTTTTCAGGGAATTTCCCTGAAAAAACATTTCTTGGAAAAACATTTTCTTGGAAAGACCGCGCTGCCCAAATTTGGTCACCCTGATAAATGTAGGATAGATGCGTAGGCGGATCATAACCAGGAAAAATTGCTGGAAAAGTTGGCCAACGCTCCAAATTTCCCCAACGGCCAATGCAAGCGTTGGCCAACACTTAAATTTTCCCGAAAATTGCCTCAACGCTCCAAACACGTTGGGAAGAAAAATTTGGTCTTCATCCAAAAAAAAAGCGTAAAAAGACATGATTTCAAAGATTTTTTCCCAAAACACATACTTCAAAAAACATTGACTTGACCTTAGTGCAAGAAAAAAATGACTTGACCTTAGTGCAAAAAAGATGACTTGACCTTATAACCAGACCCCCTGTAATGATCTTGGCCTCTTACAACAAATGCCCTCATAACTTGGCAAAGGGGTCGAATTGTTTCATTCAATTGGATTTTTAAACACCATTAAAAATTGTACAAAGCCGAAATTAATTTGAGTAGATGCACCCAATCTATAATGTTTTAAGACGATTAAGACCAAAAACGTTTCTAAAGCATAATAAATGACCGTTGAGCTGATGATATATTTTTTATTTGCAGTGTTCGTATAAAATAACTGTTTAAGCTTTAGGCAGCACTTTAAGACGGGCTGGCGACCAAACATAGAGATGTTTCTGTTCCTTATGTTTTTT
>SCLG01000412.1:36548-51494 GCA_004367875.1 Oikopleura albicans
CCATGTCTTTTGGAAATATTTTTAATCAAATCTACCGAAATGGCGAAACCATTAAACCCCGTGAACCAGAATAGGGTGAGCCAAAGATTTGAATATGAAACGGTTGACCTTTTCTATATAATATAATTTATAGAAATTTTCTATAGACATATTTATAGAATATTTTTTTTTAACACAAGCTTTTCGCGGCTATTTTTTACGATAAACTACAGTACTGATAAACTGTAGTACTGATTCCAAAGATGGACAAATCATAAAAAAAATCGATTTTTTGAATGACCAACAGTGGTTAGGGTTACAATGGCTATATAGAACTTTTTAACAATCACGGTGAATTTTATTTATTTATTTTTTATAAAAAATTGAAGAAAGAAAACTTGTCGAATTTGTCGTAAAAAAGAGCAGTCGTTAAAAACATCACTTAGGAGGCAGTTTTTTCCCTCAAAAAATGCGTCACTAAATTATATATTACAATAGGTATATAATATACTGTATATTCTACTACACAAAAAAATCTATCATATAGAAAATTGTTCAAAGCAAAAGACTGATAATGTTTGGTTACCTTAGTTTAGACAATTTTTCGATACAAAGATCGTTTGTGTTTAATCCTTATTTCTGGCTGCTTCGAAATGAATACTTTGATCAATTTGGCAACTTTATAAGTATAGAAAACCTATTAAATGAATACGAATGATATACAATAAACAAAAATATCAGAATATCGTTGTTTCATTATAATTTAAAGAAAAAATGAAATTTTCTACTTGTTAATCAATCGAGTCATCTTTAGGGTCACTTTTTTTATTAAATTATCGAGAAAAGTTAAAATGTTTCATTGAATTGGGTTCGTCAATTTTGAGATGAAGTTGTTTATCGTTGATATAATCTTGAGTAGTTTTCACAAATCCAATGTAATTGTGGATTGAATGCTCCTCGAGCCGTGTTCCATGATCTTTCGGAATTTTGAGATAAATGTCCGTGCCGAGGGCGAACAAATTTGGCGTTAAATTTTTACGGGTTAATAATAGCGGATCCAGGTAGTTTGTTAGTGCTTGCAAATTTGGACAAAGATCAGCAACAAATTTGACAAATGGTGGTGTTCCAACTGGCGGCATCGACACCGTAATACATCGATAATCGAAAGATTCAAACCCTTCGGCTTTTAGTGATAAGTCCTTCAGCAAATTTAACTTAAAATACAGTTAGACTGCTTTTCTATTTGTTTTATTCCTAGTATTATTTTCCACGAACTTTTCTTTGTGAAACGGTTAGACTGACGGTTTTGAAAGTCGTGACCGTGATGTCGAGTATGAAACTACTGTAGTACTGTAGTATGAAACTACTGTAAGTCTTGCATACCTTAAAATCTACTACATTAAGCGCTGCTAATGCTGCTCCCATCGAGTGTCCCGTTATATCAATAGCTTTTGGTTTGTTTTGGATGATATACAAATGACATAACACTTGCTTTGGGGAACATTTATTTTGTCCAAAAATGCAAAAAGATAAAACAATAAATGTAAATGCGCTTGGTGCTTTGCAGTTTATTCTCAATCGCTGCAACAGCCAACGGAAGAACTTTTAACTAAATGGAATTTTTTTGATTTTTTTACCGCTTAAAACAAAAATGTTAATCCAAAGATGTAAAAGCGGACAGTCCCGCGAAGATCCATCACAAAATGGCGGCCCTTTCAGTTAATTTTCTAAAGGGTTATTAGGTCATCAAATTGGTTTCTACAGCCCATTTTGCTAGGTTCTAAATGGAGCTAGTTCAAGCACACTTAGCGGGGTTGTTTCGACACAATTTTAACAAAAAATTTTTAGTAGATAACTTTAAGTAATTTTTGGCAAGTTCAATGTCTCTCCTTGAAGCTGATCTCTTATTCCGTCATAAGCACGCAAAAAACCTTCATGGAGACGTCCTTCAACATTTTCGTTATGAGGCCATTCAACATGGTGTTGATCAAGGTCCGTCTGCACGTCCTCGAACGACTCTGATAATGGATAACTAATTATCTAATAATTTTACCCCTTTTATGGACATAATTATAATTTTAACTATTAGCTTTGATTTTACATACTTTTGGAAAATAAAACTTCAATTTGGAGCGAATTTTTGTCATTAGTATTTTGTCATTAGATGTTTTTGACCGGTTTACTTTTTAGAAGTCGCCAAGATATGTTCCAGAAGAATTTTTGATCTCGAAATTCCCCTGAAAAGCGCGTTTTTTTAGATAAAAATTTCAAAATTTCCTCCGCGAATCAAGTATCTTTTATGTATTACTTAAACATGTACTGAAATTATTATTTACAGCATTGGCAATCCTCCCCTGTTCCACGCCAAACTATAACAAGCCGCTCAGAATCGCAAAATACATAAACTTCCGTATCATGAACTTGGTCATAGAGCATATCCCATTTTAATCCTGGACGATGCAAGTAGGTCCAAACTTGATGCCAAAATTTAACTTGAAAACTGTCAAATTCAATGTCTCCTGGTTTTTCCGAATATATATTTTCTTGCCTCCACTCAGGATTTAAAATATCGTCTTCACTGCAGTCGTCTACAGCCCTTGTGACGTTTTCCGGGTAATACGATAAGCTGCAAAGGTTGCAAGCGTCTTTAAATAGCACTGGAAAAATATTATGACTAGGATGTAGGCACACTTTCTGACTCGGATGTCTTTTACTTCTGCAGAAAATTTATATTTCATATATTAGGCCGTGCCTTCCCATTCCAAAATCGTTTCAGCTGAGTACTCTGAAAAGTCACTAATCTTTTCCTCGGGGTTAAACCAAAGCCGACAGCAAGATGCAACACTTCCATCGACATTAATGCGCTGGAAAAAATTTCAGAATAAGTAATTCAAAAATGTCGCTTTCTTTATTTTGGCTGTTTTGTATTATTATTGACTATCTGCATATTCAGTTTTGAAATTTTCCTGTTCCATTTCTCTAGTGTAAATTAAACTTTCAATGTCTTATTAGTAGTCTTCCTCCTGTGATCCCTTAGAACAAATTTATCCATCGCATGAATACCTAAGCGGAAATACTTTTACGTAATACGTATAACTATACGAAAAATAAATTTTCCGCAGTTGTCTATTATTGAGACTGACCATTGATTCTAAGTTATGATTCAATAATTCAAGTTTACACGTTTGTTCACTTGGTGTTGAATTAGGGTTTTATAATCTAAGCCTTTTCAAATTGACAGCATTATGCTATCGAACTAGAACTGACCGGTTTCTGGGGTTTTCCGGGGACGAAATAATTGAAGAAAGTGGACATAAGTACAAAACGGCAATTTTTACTTCATCATCGAAGAAACAGCTTCAAGAACATGAGATTGTTTTACTCAGAATACACTGTACGTTAGCGGACATTTTCGAACATTTTTGAGAAAAATAATACATACCGGACGGGTATTACCGGTATACCGGTATATATAACAGCACGACTTCTCAAACGACGCTGGCAATGTATACAAAAATAATTCATAGCGGTAATCTTTTGATTAGAATAATTGTTAAAGCGACAAACTTGCTCAAAAATAAAAGACTGTTTTTTATGCATATATTTTATAGTAGGTCCAGTAAACGATATTAAATATGATAAAAGAACAAGGAAACACGCGTCTAGATATTTCGTCGATAATTGAAACATCTTTAATTTGCAGCACGGACAAACTTGATAGCTTAATTTTCTTCGTTTTGGCTTTAAATGTTTCGCCACATCGGTTTTTGAGGGAGTTATTCCGATATCGCAAACCTGGCGATCGAACTGTAAATGGTCTTTTTATTGACATGCTGGGTCGAGCTTGATGAATTCGCCCGTTTAATTGGCGACTTGGGCGTCTTTGTTGATTGTCCATTTCATTGCTTTTAGCTGAAAAGGGAGTGGAAAAGCGAGTCAAAAAATGACTTGAAATATTTGAAATTAAAATTATAATTGAATCAAAAATATGGGCAAGTGGATCAGAAAATGTATGAAGTTTCTAATATCGCAGTGGTTTTCAAACGCGAAAAAAATAAATGTTACCAGTTTTTGGTAACGTTGCTTGACAGCGCGTCTGAGTCCTATGTGGCCTATCATTGGCCTTTTTGAGCGCGCTCGACCAATCACCGTAAGGCAAATCAGGACGATATAAAAAAATAATTGATAGCATTAGTGATTATATTTTATGATGAATTTTCGACGAATTTTTTTCAGACCTTATTCTCAAAAAAACAATTACTTTCCACCTCAGTCTTTGTTTTTTGATTTCAACCGTCGCCGTCCAAAAAAGGAGTAATTAACAATGGCGTATTCCAAAAGCGCCATGAAAACAAAAACAAAACAAGCCAACATAAACACATCTAGGGCTTTTAAGTCGGGTATTTTTGGCATCCCGGAAGAAACATGTGTATAAATTGTCGTCATCGTCATTACAGTAGTGATTCCCAAAGATACACGTGCTGCGGTTGCCTCATAAATAGGTACAGACATTAGAAATAGGAACATATGTCTAAACGTTACCCTAAAGGTTTAAAAATTGATTAGGGTTGAATAACTAAGGTTTAGATAAAAGTTTAAAGCCTGAGATGCTGTACGATGCTTACAATACAGTAACTACTACTAAGAAGCTAGACGTTTCCAAAAAGTTAAGAATTAGAAACTGAGTGACCTCAGGTGGCACTACCGGAAAACGGAGAAACAAGAAAACGGAGAAAAATTTTCTACAGAAAAAAATATTCTACAGAAAAATTTTCTACAGAAAAAAATATATTTTTTTCTAAAACTCACACATATGATGCAGTTTGATGCGGAGATTATGTTGGTAAAATAAAAAAGTTAAAAAAAGGAGACACGTTTTGGCGCTAGAGAGCATTTTATAGGCCATTTTTGGCAAAATTTCTCCATTTTCCTCTTTTTCCGTTTTCCAGTTTCTCCGTTTTCCGGTAGTGCCCCTCAGGTGGCCACAAATTTCTGATATCTATCGTTTGTAACAGAAAGCTTCTATTGTTAGTTTAGTCTCTTGTGTAGCAAAATGCACGCAATCCACTGAAAAGATAGCGTACGTATATCGGCACCTTTCCTCATAATTAATCCAAAATGAAACCCAACTCAAAATCGTTATTAGAGTACACGGGACATATGACTGGAGAAGAAAGTAGGTTATGCGTCTCCGGAGCCAAAAGTTGAGAGTTATTCGTTGATTGGTAAATCCATTCTCGGTGTGGAGTTCATTCACGACATTTGCCTGTTGAATTTCAAACTGTTGAAGGCTAAGGTCAAGTATGCCGTTAACAGCGTTGGTTTTATTCGGGTCAGTTTCCATCATATAAATGTACATTTCTTTCTCGTCGTGCGAGTACGATTCAATTTTCAGCGAGCACACTTGCTCATCTAGCGGATAACTACATAAGAGGTTCAAATTGTTTTGAACAATGCTGACGATTAACTTTTATAATTTATAGTATTATATCGCAGTGATTTTCAAACGCGACAAAAAATAAATAATGTTACCACTTTTTGGTAACGTTGCTTGACAGCGCGTCTGAGGCCTATGTGGCCTGTCATTGGTCTTTTTCGAGCGCGCTCGACCAATCACCGAAAAGCAAATCATCGAAATCGTATAATAAATTTCATGAGGTATTGGTGACGTTTTGCGTAGGTAAAACCTCAAAATGACCAGTAGAGTTTTCTCATGGAATTGCCTAAAGTACCTCAAAAGTAACTAACTTAATTTTTTTTAATTTGAATTAGTTAATTGACTAAAAAAGCTTTTATGGAAATTAGTAGGTGAACACCCTAAACTTGAAAGATCCATTTGACATGCGAGTTTCATTGTTATTCGAATAGAATACATAACATCTCCATGGGGCAAAAAGAAGGCTGTCCAAACTGATTATTAAAATTCACATAAAAAACAATCCGGTTAGACTCAAAACATACCAAAATTGATTGTTTATTTGGTTCATTGTGAAATAATTTATTAGTTGGTATCCAAAATATAAATTTTAAAGATAAAATAATAAGATCTAAAAACCTTATTAAAACACTTATTTAAAAAAAACTATTCTTATAATAATTTGCGCACTAAAAGAACTTAGAAGAAATTGAAATTGATTAGGGACAGCCTAAGCAAAAGTCGAAACATTGCATTCATCATTGTGACAGTGTGTTTAAAACTGAACTTCTCATTGATGAAATATACATCCGGTGTCCAAATATCATTTTCGATTATTGAGGATAGGGACACGGAGCAATTGTCCAACCAGCCAGGTGCACCGTATTCATTATTTGGGTCCAGCTTTAAGGAGCTCAAACTAAGTTCGAAAATATAGGTAAAAATTCGCTAAGAATTAGAGTATAGGGCCAAGAGTATTAGGGCCAATGGTGTTTGGAATAACCCGGATGTCATGATATCGCAGTTCTATCATACTCGGTAGTAAACTCGGTTCAAGAACCATTTATAACTAGTTTCGTGATAGAACAGCCACAAAAAGCGGGTTTAAAAAGGTACAAAATTTATCACAGAAACAATTATATTTATATTTTAAATGTTTTTATGTTTATCTCCTGATATGGTAATCCCAGCATGAGATGCAAAATGAAATAAAGAGAAACATTTTTTACGATAATGATATGTTTTTAAATAATATAAATTCATTCACTTGAACACATGCGCTAAGCACCAGTACTACAATACTTGTATGTTAATCCAATTTATTTTAAATAAAATAATAAATAATAAACACATCGATAAGTGAATTGAACATTTTTGACCATCCAACGATTTTTGAGAGTTTTAATTGTTAATTTTGAAACGGAATTTTGTTAATTCAAACCCGAATTCAACCAGCGCGCTGCAGCGTTCTATTAACGTACTTTGACCCCCTTAAGACGTGGATCATTCCACTTTTGGAGAAAATAAACGGTGAGAGTGTAATCCATGTCAATTTCAGATATTTCATCCATTCCAGCCACATAAATGTTGATTCCAACATTTACCGGTTTACGCTCATTAAAGTACGGACGGATGCGGGCATCGTACGACTGTACGAAACATATTCAGTTGGTTTTTAAACTTTGTGTTTTTTTAGAAATAAATTCTAGATCTTTAAAGGACTTTGACATTGGGAAAACTTATCTTTAAACCGCTAGTCTATCTGTAACGACACTAAGTCGGCGAGACTTTCTCTAATAATTTCAATTACATTTTAAAATTGTAGGTTGAACTTTAATAATGAACTGGAAGTGTTAGATACGATCTAACCAGTGACGCCAAAAGTGGACTTGTTATGTGACGGGTTTTTCCGTTCAAACAGTATTCGGAGTATGTATTTAAACTTTTATGTATACCGTATGGTCCATACGGTATGGAGACTCTCTGGCTCTGAGGCTTTGAGCAATTGTCCTGTGATTTGAAACGCTATTTTGACGTCACCATCAGAGTCAGAGCGTCCCCATACGGTATGATCACGGATTCAACTGACAGCCTCAGTGACAAGATACGGAAAATTAAATCCTAAAAACAGATGCTATTGTCATTTTTGTGACCTCAAATTATTTCCCCTGATCGCGCCAAACTGACATACCGTGTATAAATGACAACACAATTTGTGACTAAATGAATTTAACAAATTAATAATCATCTACACCAGATGTACTTTTATCTTGTGTACCTTTATCTTGGTAACCAGCCTATTTTCCATTATCTTGACTCATTTCGGCGAAAGTTTTCCCCCTACGTATTTTCCATTATCTTGATATGTACCGTTACGTTGATTCATTTTTTTCAAAAAATCGCCTACGCATTCTTTGTATCATTTTTTCTGAGACTTCCGTATACGATAACTTATAGGCTGTCCACGGTCGAAAACAATAGTCGTCGACAGGACCCCAAAATTTCACAGAAGATGCATTTTTGGCCAATCAAGAAAAAAAAAATGAAAAAAAAATCGTAATTTAACGTCGTAATTTAAATCGTAAGTTAACGACTCCAGTCCTCGCACCGTGGACATCCTAACCAGTGTTGCGAAAGCTGGCCAACGGTCGATTTTTTCCCAATGCCCAACGCAAGCGTTGGCCAACGCTCAAATTATCTCAACGCCCAACGCAAGCGTTGGGCAACGCTCCAAATTTTCCCCAACGCCCAACGTTTTAACACTGATCCTAACGATAAGTTATGATATTTAACTATAGGTGTATCGTCAATCAGTATAGAACTACCGAAAACAATTATTTATTTTAGTCTAAACCGGCAAAAATGGTGGGTAAATTGACGGTAAAATTGACTGTCCTCAGAATGCGGACCTAGATTTTCACGGCCAGAAACCCGAACATTTGTCAAAATTGCATTTTGTATTTGCTGTTTTTGCACTTTTAAATATCGCTTTGACAGATTGATATGCTCATTAATCTTGAGATATGTTCCAAATTGGAAGTTCAAAATTGAGATCAATTTAAAATGTATGTACCAAGTAGACCTATGCATACTTGATGTTTTTCACACGTTCGAAAAAATAATCGGCAATGCTTTGATTTTGTTCTAATTTGAGTATTATGCATAGTCATTTGTATTTGAAGACGCGTTCAACATGTAACATGGAGTATTTTAGCAAATTGTTTGAAAAATTGCCGCGTTCATTGTCGCAGAATTATTCATGAAGTGGTGAAATTGTGCAAACGCTTAGAAGTAATCAATGACAGTTCGGGCGATATGTCTTTGAACGAGAATTCAAATGAACTCGATCTGAAAATAGTACCGTGTGTATGCGCATCAACTATGATAGCTTAACCACTTTTGGTACATAAAATATTATAAAAATAATCTTTTGTCGAAATATTACGGGTTGTTATGAACATGCTTTGTGCATTATGGAAATAGCTCGATCACAAAGTGCTCTCTAACGCCAAAAATCTGTTAACTACTAGTATATCGCCATCTAGAAAACTCGGGAGAAAAGATGGCGGAAATTCATGTAAAACGCTGCGTAGTAACAATGGTTGGCTTTCGTTGGATCTGATTCCAATTCAAATAATAAACAAACGTAATTACGCGCAAGTCAAATCTGTTTTAAAACTCACACAAAAGTTAAGCAATTTTGAACCATTATGCAAGTGGGCAAAAAAGGTGTTAAATTCTATGTCGCCACTTTTTAAATTTATCCAATTTTCAGTCACAATTTTCTCAGGGTATTTTTCAATATTATGTGTAGCGCGAAAAAGTATATTTTTGCGTAGATACCAATTTGTGTAGGATAAAAAACACAGCAAGGATACAAAGCTAATCCAAGCCAATAACTTGGTTAATGTGTGTAAGCCAAACTCAGCCAAGTCAAGAATTGTTTTAAGCCCTAGTCGTATTTAATACAAGTGTCGTAATTTACCAGGTAAGATTTGCTAAAAAGTTCGACACTATTTAAACAATAAATTTGACGTAATATCATTGTAACATCATTGTACCGTCGTAGAAATAAAAGCAAAAACTAGCAAAAAAAANTGTTTCAGGGTTTTTTGATATTTTGAAGACTTAGACGTCAAAATCATGATTGTATTTTTTCGGGAATTTTGACCTCGTTTGAGAAATCGTCGATTCCGTGATTTTTTCAAAAAAAAAATTTATTTTTCTTTGTCTCAGATTATTTGCCTTGAAATTTGACTCGATACGTGTATCAGCGATTTTTGATTCGGGCCAGTTTTTGACAAGATTTTTGCAAAAATAGGGCGTTTCGTGAAAATTTTCACGAATGGACCCTTGGGAGTTAAGTTAAGGTGAAAAATGAAATGTGTTTTTAAAGAATATAAATTCATTGAATTGAACACATGCGCTAAGCACCAATACTAAGTTAATCCAATTCAGTTTAAAGAAAAGTAATAAATAATAAACACATCGAAAAGTGAATTGAACATTTTTGACCATCCAACGATTTTTGAGAGTTTTAATTGTTAATTTTGAAACGGAATTTTGTTAATTCAAACCCAAATTCAACCAGCGCGCTGCAGCGTTCTATTAACGTACTTTGACCCCCTTAAGACGTGGATCATTCCACTTTTGGAGAAAATAAACGGTGAGAGTGTAATCCATGTCAATTTCAGATATTTCATCCATTCCAGCCACATAAATGTTGATCCCAACATTTACCGGTTTTCGCTCATTAAAGTACGGACGGATGCGGGCATCGTACGACTGTACGAAACATATATAAATTGTCAGTTGGTTTTAAACTTTGTGTTTTTTAGAAATAAATTCTAGATCTTTAAAGGACTTTGACATTGCGACAACTTATCTTTAAGCTTTTCTGTATACCGTATGGGGACTCTCTGGCTCTGAGGATTTGAGCAATTGTCCTATGATTTTAAACGCTATTATGACGTCACCCTCAGAGTCAGAGCGTCCCCATACGGTATGATCACGGATTCAACTGACAGCCTCAGTGACAAGATACGGAGAATTAAATCCTAAAAACAGATGCTATTGTCATTTTTGTGACCTTAAATTATTTCCCCTGATCGCGGTAAACTGACATACCGTGTATAAATGACAACATTCTGACTAAATGTATTTAACAAATTAATAATCATCTACACCTGATGTACTTTTATCTTGTGTACCTTTATCTTGGTAACCAGCCTATTTTCCGTTATCTTTATTCATTTCGGCGAAAGTTTTCCACCTACGTATTTTCCATTATCTTGAAATGTATACCTTTACCTTGATTCATTTTTCCAAAAAAAAATCGCCTACGCATTCTTTGTATCATTTTTTCTTGAGCACACAGGACTTCGAGCAAAACCGAAGTTCGAACAAAACCGAACTTCGAACAAAACCGAACTTCGAACATGGACTTCGAACCGTTCGAACTTCTGTTTGTTCGAAGTCCATGTTTGAAGTTTGGTTTTGTTCGAAGTTCGGTTTTGTTCGAACTTCGGTTTTGTTCGAAGTCCTGTGTGCTCTTTTTTCTTTGTTCAGAGACTTCCGAATACGATAAGTAGGCTGTCCACGGTCGAAAACGAAAGTCGTCGCCAGGACCCCAAAATTTCACAAAAGAAGCATTTTTGGCCAATCAAGAAAAAAAAATGAAAAAAAAATCATAAGTTAGCGACTTCAGTCCTCGCACCGTGGACAGCCTAACGATAAGTTATGATATTTAACGATAGGTGTATCGTCAATCAGTTTAGAACTACCTAAAACAATTATTTATTTTAGTCTAAACCGGCAAAAATGATGGGTAAATTGACGGTAGAATTGACTGTCCTCAGAATGCGGACCTAGATTTTCACGGCCAGAAACCCGAACATTTGCCAAAATTGCATTTGGTATTTGCTGTTTTTGCACTTTTAAATATCGCTTTGACAGATTGATATGCTCATTAAGCTTGATATATGTTCCAAAATGGAAGTTCAAAATTGAGATCAATTTAAAATGTATGCACCAAGTAGACCTATGCATACTTGATGTTTTTCACACGTTCGAAAAAATAATCGGCAATGCTTTGATTTTGTTCTAATTTGAGTATTATGCATAGTCATTTGTATTTGAAGACGCGTTCAACATGTAACATGGAGTATTTTAGCAAATTGTTTGAAAAATTGCCGCGTTCATTGTTGCAGAATTATTCATGAAGTGGTGAAATTGTGCAAACGCTTAGAAGTAATCAATGACAGTTCGGGCGATGTGTCTTTGAACGAGAATTCAAATGAACTCGATCTGAAAATAGTACCGTGTGTATGCGCATCTACTATTATAGCTTAACCACTTTTGGTACATACAATAATATAAAAATAATCTTATGTCTTAATATTACGGGTTATTATGAACATGCTTTGCGCATTATGGAAATAGCTCGATCACAAAGTGCTCTTTAACGCCAAAAATCTGTTAACTACTAGTATATCGCCATCTAGAAAATGCGGGAGAAAAGATGGCGGAAATTCATGTAAAACGCTGACTAGTAACAATGGTTGGCTTTCGTTGGATCTGATTTTAAAATCTGTTTTAAAACTCACCCAAAAGTTAAGCAATTTTGAACCATTCTGAAAGTGGGCAAAAAAGGTGTTAAATTCTATGTCGCCATTTTTTTAAATTTATCCAATTTTCTGTAACGATTTTCCCAGGGTATTTTCCAATATTATGTGTAGCGCAAAACAGTATATTTTCGCGTAGATACAAATTTGTGTAGGATAAAAAAACAGCAAAGATACAAAGCTAATCCAAGCCAATAACTTGGTTAATGTGTGTACATTAATGTAAGCCAAACTCAGCCAAGTCAAGAATTGTTTTAAGCCCTAGTCGTATTAAATACAAGTGTCATAATTTACCAGGTAAGATGTGCTAAAAAGTTTGACACTATATAAACAATAAATTTGACGTAATATCATTGTAACATTGTACCATCGTATAAATAAAAGCAAAAACTAGCAAAAAAATTCATAAAAAATGTAGCGAAAAAAGACTCCTCAACAAAAACGGAAATTTTAAAAAATTGAAATCGCCTTGAATTTGGAAAAAAAAACTTGTTACACATGATTTGTATTACTCGTATTATGATTAGTTTCACACATTTTTAGTTTTTTGCGTTTGATACGCCCAACTACGTTTATTGTTTTGTCCCTTTTGTTAAATTTTTCGTTCAAAAATGTTTCAAGATTTCACCAGAAATTTGTACATGTTTCCTTATTGAGCATATTGTCAAGCATCTCTTTGAGAGTGTCTTGTGGAACTACACAGTTTGGTAGTGTGCTGAAATCTTTCACTGCATAACACATCCCAATCATTAAAAATATCAAAACCATTTTTATTGTGATTTTCGTACTTAGTTGACTTTCTCTGTGTTCGACTTGAACTGATTGTGAGAGTATTAGCAGAATTTAATTACGCATTCTCATCGCCTGACTGAGCTCTTCGCAATGCGCAATCGATGTCCACCGATCGATTTCTCGTCTTGTTCAATAATTGAAACAAGATACAACCCCATTTCCACCACATCCAGTTTTTACCACTAAAAGCCTTTGTCTGATAGTTGGAATAGCAAGAACCTGTGGGTCATATCGGGACAGCCCACTGGCAACGTCATTATAACCCATCGGGCCAACGTCTGTCAAGATTGGATTGTTGTGAAGATATGAGCTGTAAAGATAAGGGTGATACAACCCTAATGAATTGAAAAATAGTGTAAATTAAAACGTAATCTACGGAATAACGGTATAACGTGCTTCTTTACCACTATACCATAGTGTAGTGCTAACTTTACTACTATACCAAGGTAATATTTCAAAGAAAAGCTTATTTCATATGTAAGTCATATAGTATGATATTAATCGGCTGTCATAAAAGTGATATCATATGATATACACCAACTGCGCCGTTATCTGGCCGGAATTCCCGCTCATTGCTTTATTTGGTCGGAATTTCGAGGAAAAGTTTTCCAGCTACTACGGCGTAACTACGCTTATGCACTGCGCCGTTATCTGGCCGGAAATTTTCAATAAATAATTATATTTTTTTCAATTCTTTTTTGTTTATTTTTATTTTGAGTTTAATAACTACACCCCCTGCAGGTTTATCCCGGCCGTTTTATCCAGCCTCTTTGCTCGCTCGTTGGTTTATCCGACCAGTTTCTACCAACAATTTACCCATATTTTGGGAAAAATGTCGGATAACGGGACAAGTGATGTATTGTACACGGCTACAACGGTTTTAGTACCCGATAATGACTGGTAGGTTATAGATACACCTAAAAGAGAAACTCAATAACAGTTTTTGAATTACCCTCTTTTTTTATTAAGTTCTTTTCTATTACATTTTATATATTATAGATGCACTTTGAATGTCATCATTTGCGTTAGAAAATCAGGCGCTGAATCTTAAGAAATAATTTATTAATTTTTTGTTGTATTAGTCGTGTGACTCTAAAAAATGCATTAGTGCATATCATTCCTCATAGAAAGTTGATACACAAATTGTACCATGGTTAAATTATATTTCTGGTAAATTGTCTCGCGCGAGACAGGTAAATTTATGAGGCCAATCACCCGCCTCGATTTAAATAAGGCTACAAATTACCGAGTCAAATTGACGGCAATTTTTACAGATGGTGATTTTTGCTACAAATAAAAAAATTCACTGTACCCCATGGCGGTCGTGAGATTGACGCGGTCATACAAAAATAACGAAAAAAGGATAAAATGATGGGACCAGGGCTCGGCACAATTGGCTCGCTTTGGCCGAGCCAACGAAAATTTTAATGGTAGCGAGCCAAGCCGAGCCAAGCCAAGGAAATTTTGAGCAAAAGCGAGCCGAGCCAAGCCAAAACAATTTTAGGCGAGAGCGAGCCGAGCTAAAAAATTTCTCCGCTCAAAAAGCGAGCCGAGCCGAGCCAAAAAATACCCAATTGTGCCGAGCCCTGGATGGGACACTCAGAAGATAAATGCCCTGGGAGTGTAGACTACACTGTGCAGTACTAACCGGGGCTTTAATAGCTGAACACCCTTCAACAGTTTCTGTTTTATTGTATGTTTACTTTATTATTAAATGAGCTCTAAATATCACACAGCAGAGCCAAATATCAAAGATATCTATTCGGTTACTAGTATTTACGTAAAGCTGGGAAATTGGAGTGAAAATCCTTGTTTTGGCAATATACGCGATCAGTTATACAGCATTCATAATTAATAATAAAATGTAAGCATAATTCAACCGCTGAAGTGTGTTTCTTCACAAACACCAAACAAATACTTGAAAGAAAAGAAAAAAAAAGTAGAAAGAAAATATCATCTATTATTGCTCGGATACAATGCGAAACTGATCCAAAACGTGCGTTTCCCATTTTGAACGTTTACTCTTGGAGCATGGTAAAGAAAAAAACAAAAAAATCGCAGCCCCCGCCGGACCTTATTTTAAGCCGAAAAGAGTATGATACAAAAATCAGAGAAAAATCAGAGAACCTTCAAAGT
>SCLG01000412.1:69232-90459 GCA_004367875.1 Oikopleura albicans
ATTGATATATTAAGTAAACGTTCTTGTTTACACTGTGGCGCGTGCATGATGTTTGGTAGAGTTTTCGCTAGAAAACTCTAACAAACGTCATGTTTATGTAAATACGCTTATATTACTTATTAAACATTTGCGCCGCGGTATAAAAGGGACCTTTACGGCCAAGATTGGCATTACTGCTTTACGATTTACTGTGCAAGGTCGAATAAAGAGCAACTAATAGTGCGAGACTATTAAATCGTAGTTTATTCTTTTTTGTAATCTAAGTATTGCTAAGTACCGCAATACGACATTTATATTGATAATCTTAGAGAAAATTCTGCCTTCAAAATTGAGATTGAGAGTTTGAAACATCAAAACCGAACTTTAACCCAAAAATTTGGACCGAAAAACGGACCAATTTGAAAATACTTACACAAAACGTGTTTTCCATGAGGATCACGCATGCAGCATTACTGGCTGTGACACATCTAGCGTTTTTTAACAACGTATTCACATAAATACTGCCACGAGTGCATAGTGTACCTAGGATCAAACAATGGCGATACTTTTTGCGCCATAAGCGGCCTTAAAATTGATTGATACTAAGACTACTCAATAATGCGCCAAGGGGGTACATTCTTTAACGCGTATAAAAGCTGTTAAAAAAACTGAGCTTGAATATTATACATATTTTTGAGTTTCCTTAAAAAACAATTTAAAGTAACACCTTACGTGTTATTATTCACCATCCTTACATGTTATTGTTAAGCGCACCTCACATCTGGATTTACATTTATTCATTCCCTGTTTCTTCTCTATATAGTATCTTTATTTAGGAACACCTGACAAAAATTTTCGTTGTTCTTTTCTTTTTATTATCCAAAGTTCACCAGGTAAACTTTTTTTAAATATATATTTAATTTTAAGGACGCGCTTATGAATTCATCATAAAGCGCGCGGCATCTGTCGCGCACCGACCTAAGCTCGCTTAAATCACGTGCCTTTCAGGTACCGCACGCGCAGCCCCACTTTAGGAATCGGGTCTAGTATTAGGACTTGTGACCGCTCGGGTCATAATACGACAATGTTTAGGTGTACTATTGTAGTAATATGCTTATCCGCAAACTATGTAGCCCCGCAAGGGCCNTTTTCAGAACGATGTTGCAACCTATTTGTGTGAGGGACTGTATTTCATTTAAAACAACCTTGGATTATAAATTACACAATTAGTAGTGTAAAAACTTAAAAATGTTCGTCGATTAACACCAAAATTACAAAATTTGGTATTTCCAAAATAACTCTTGTACATTATGTGTTAAAATTTCATGCGTTTTTGACTCATGACGCCATAAAATTTGACATGCCGTTAAAAATCTTTAAATGTTGCATCTTCGTTCAGGGATCGTAATGTGAATCACAGAATCACACTTTAACTAGTCCCATGACAGTGCCGCCCCGCGAAACGGGGCTGAAAGCGTTCGTATAACCAGTCCTATGACAGAGCAGCTCCGCGAATCGGGCTGGAAGCGTCCGTATAACCAGTCCCATGACAAAGCAGCTCCGCGAAGCAGGGCTGAATGCGCGCGTATGACCAGTCCCATTATAGAGCAGCTCCGTGAAGCGGGACTGAAAGCGTCCGTATAACCAGTCCCATGACACAGCAGCTCCGCGAAGCGGGACTGAAAGCGCCCGTATAACCAGTACGGAATTGTTATTAAAAGCCAACCAGAAAATTTTAATCGAATTATTTTCATCTCGTTTTAGCGTATTTTTCTCTGTTTTTTATGTTTAGTTTTTGACAATTTTTGTCAATTAGGCTATTTATCAATACCTTTAAATTTAACGGTTTTGATAAGATAAGTGTTGCTTATATCATTTAAGCACACGTAAAAAGAGAATTTATTTGAAATCGTCAACTGACTAATAGTTATTATAATAGCTATCAGGGGGTTATAATTGAGTTGCATAATACTTTTCATAATATTTCTTAAATTATGCGCAAAATGTAACAAAAAATGCGCATAATACTTCTCGCGTAGAATATTTCTTGCGCATATTTTTTTGTAAATTAGATTTTTTTTCTAAAATAGTGACCAAACGACAATTCGTACCAGAAGACATACGCCTTTGTTCGGACAGTGCTCTTTATTAGTGGTCCTGTACAGCCCATGCACCTGTTCCACTCATTTTAAGGACGGGTAAGTCAAATTGTTTACAAACAGTCCCTTCTGGAAAAAAAACGTTAAGACTCTTTANTTTTTTTGAAAAAGAACTTTAATTGGTTAAATAGACCCTTAATTAAGCAGCTCTTATTTGGTTTGAATACAAATTTGTGCGTCATTGCTGAAAGCGTCCTTGAGATGTATGTGCCAAAATGACTGTTTTAGGCTAAAACTTTTAGCTACATAAATGCATTGAGTTCGAATACATATGGTTAACATTGTCCAAAAAATAAAATTTGAATATGAGATTTTTAACGGAATATTAGATTCAATTCTAATATTCCGTTCAGAATCTGACATTCGAATCTCATATTCCGTGAGAATATAAGAATCAAATCCCATAGTCCGTCAAGAATATGTGATCATATATTCCGCGAAAAAGCGCTCATATCTGAAATTATGCGCAAAATGTAACAAAAAATGCGCATAATACTTCTCGCGTAGAATATTTCTTGCGCATATTTTTTTGTAAATTAGATTTTTTTTCTAAAATAGTGACCAAACGACAATTCGTACCAGAAGACATACGCCTTTGTTCGGACAGTGCTCTTTATTAGTGGTCCTGTACAGCCCATGCACCTGTTCCACTCATTTTAAGGACGGGTAAGTCAAATTGTTTACAAACAGTCCCTTCTGGAAAAAAAACGTTAAGACTCTTTATTTTCACTACACGGGCGCTGGAGCTTATAGAAATCCATAACAGAAACGGTGATCGCACACATGATCAACGGTAAACAACGGCCAATGGTGAGTGCGTGTACTGGGGAGGGTCTTATAATATTATTATTAGAGTCTTAAAGACTCTTATTCATGGAACAATTTTGCTATGTTATGCGTTGTGAGTTTTATCGAACTTTGAAACCTAATTATGTTTTATCATACAATGTATTTCGAAATATTGTAGATTACGATCCTGCACAAACAAGACATTAAAAAACAAGGATTTTTACTTTTGAAAATTTGTAAGATAAATAATAATAAAAATAATTTTATAAATTCAAATTTTGATCGGAACTTACAAACATCAAAATTTCTAAATTTTGATGGTCAAATGAAGTTGACGATGCTTGATAACAGTAACTAACACCCTACCGATTATTACGCAAAGTTTGTTTTATTTTCTGACGCGCGATTTTGTCCTCAAGAGAATAAAACAAACTTTGCGTAATAATCAATATTTGTATTTAAAACGTAAAATACTTTAAAATAATACTTTTGTAAAAAAAAAAGCATCAAATTTATCACACAATTGGACTTTACTGTCTTTCCGGTTCAGTTTATACACAACATGACTAAACCCTCCAACAATTTATCTTGCTGCAATTGTGTTAAACTTATAAAGATTATTTCCAGTCAAATTAAGAAAAACAAGTTGAATTAATACTGGTTATCTCGTTTCAAACGAGTCGGTTTATTTCAGAACACTTCTTTAACTAAAACATAAAAATGAGCTGAACTATGCTCTTGAACTGGCTAGTATATGATTGCTTACTCAAGCGTTTTTTTTTTACTAAAGAAAAAATAATCTAAAATGAGAATGGAACATTTTGTTCCTTGGGCTTCTGGAAGGTGTACGCCTCTCCAACTTGCCCATCGTCATCTGGGTTTTCTTCGGAGAACCAGGTTTCAATGATCGATAGCGCACTTTTATACACGTCCTGAAATATAGTTACATAATGTTTCTTACATTGTTAGTTAATGCACACGGTTGGGTCCTTGTTAGTGCCATACTATATAAATTATATATGGCCCAAATAATATCTATACAATGTATGATACAATGACACATACAACCCATATATACAAAAAATATTACGCAATTTCATAAAAAAAGTGCCCAATCATTCTAATTACACCACTTTCGCAGCTATCTATTGTCAAAAAATGGCCAGATAGCTGCGCAGGGCGTAGGCGAGAAAATGACGCAATACACCACCTACCTGCTTAAAGAAACATCAAAACTGTTACTTTAAGCAAATAGTGTTACTTTAAGCAGGTAGGTTGTGTATTACAAATTTACAAGATAATAAGTTGCCGGATAACTGCGTAGACTAATGATAAGCATCGTTTTTTTTTTGCTGACTCCTTGTTGATTTACATCTAACATTAGTTTTTTTTCAAAATCATGTTTTCATTAAATATACCACTTGCGCAGTTAAAACAAATGGCCAGGCCGTTGCTAATTATTCCAATAAGTATGAAACCGAAATAATGAGGTGGGTTTTATAAATTCATTGGAATTATTAGACACGTGGAACAGACATTAATCTCGGACCGTACAGCGGCTGTACTACAGCCTTATCAAACGTTATTTATAGTTGCTTTCTTTCTGAGAAATCTCAATTATTAAGTCAAAATTTGGAGATATAAAAATATTTTCGTTCAAAAATAACGATATGATTGTAGGGTAGAGATTTAAAGGAGACTACATGCTATTTTTCGAACCTCATTTTCATGCTCTTGAAGCCGTTCGAGATGATCTAATGCATCAGCTTCTTCGAGGCACATCGTCATCTCAGTGGACTTTCCATTTGCATCAGCCATATTGAGAATATTGGTCAGTCCATCCAGCACGACCTAAACAGTTTAATCAGTCATTAATCGTGGTCACAAAACATATCCATAAGTACAATTTTATACTACTATAATACTTTTACAACTCCTAGACAAAGCATATTATGAATTTAAATCCAATCGTACGACGCCCGAAGGATAGGCCCGTACCGGCCGTGTACTACCTGGGTATCAAAACCCTAGAAGGAAAATAACGGTTTTTGTTGCCGGTTATTTCAATTTTAAAATAGCATATAATATGCTATACAAATTTTGTGGTCGTCGTGAAAAATCGGATCGAATCAGTACAATTACAGCCCATTTCAAGCAAGTTGCAATCAGACACCACAGATATTACAAAAGTGACCCTATAAATGAAATACGCGAACTTTATTTGCTAAACTAGCCAAGTTTCACCGGAAACGTATATGTGTATTTCGAGAAACCGATAATTTCGCACCTTAACCGGTAAAAAAACCGGTATTTACTTTCCAAGGGTTTCATTTTAAGGTTGGATTTAAATTCATAGCATATTTCGTCTTGAAGTAGAAAAACTACTGATGTGGGCGGGAAAAACATCAGTGTGTCTAATACTACAGAACGGACATCCGTTTTTCGATAACGTATTGAGTATGAATTTCCCACCATAGTGGTAGGAAAAACGTAGCTTAAATTGTGAAAACCAGCGGGACGTCAATACATTTTCAATAAAACATAAAGGAGCTTATTAGACTAGTGATATTAGTAATATGACATTGGACTATTAAATTCACCTGTATTATTTTGACGTCGTTGCATGAGAGCATGCCAGTTAGTGGCTTAATTCCACCTAACTCAACCAATTTGAAAATCTGGAACGCACTGCCTCCAGACGTCAAATTGGTTATCGCCCACGTCGCCTCCTTCTTTGCCTTGAAATCACCGACTTCCAAGACTTTGATCAAATCAGCCAGAAGATTATTATCAATAATCTGCTGAATTTGATCCTGCGTGCCTGCGGTTATATTCGATAAGGTCCACGCTGCTTCCTAAAAAACATCATAAAAGTATTGCTTACTTAATAAAACCCTACACACGGGTGGACATAACGCGTTTTTAACTTCAATTTGCGTCAGCGTAGGTTGAATTTTTCTGAATTTTCACCCTTGGTCAGGATATCCAATAAAATAGCCCCATTTGGTCCGAAATTTGATGCGCATACTGTAAAAGCCAATCATTCATTTTTTTTTCAACCTACGTTGACGCAAATTGAAGTTAAATTTTAAGAGCAAGACAGTTTTTTCTATCAAATGATATCTTTTTGGATTTTGTTTTTCAGAAGCCGCCAAAAACGACCTTTTAACAAAATGTTTTTCGGATTGTTAAAACCATACCTTGACAATGTTTGGTTTGTGATGACGCAGAAGCTGTGGAAACGGTTGAAGAAGGCCGTGGTTAAGCATCATCTGTGTTTGATCATCGGTCCCGGTAACAATATTTCCCACCGTTCGCAATACTGGTGTCAAAAGCATCACATCCGGTACATTAGACAGCATATCGATGAGCTGATTGATGATGCCGCTCTATAAATAAACATTACAGGTTTGATTGTACTTAATACAGTCGTTAACCCTATCAGAGCCGTTAGCCTCATTAGAGTTTTTTTCGAGAAAAATGACCGCCATTTTCGAGAACAAAAAAGTTCTTTGTCAAAAACCAGTCATAAATCGGCCATTTTTATGCTTGTGTTGTACGATTTTTTTCCTTTTTAACTCTCAGGGGGAAGAAGTTTTTGGGAACCCGTAGGGGGAAAATTCGTGTAAATAAACACGCACTTAAAAAATTCACAATAATTCGCAAAAATTCAAAAAAACTGCTAAAACCAAGTTGTAGAGCTCGTCAAACTACGTCGATCTGACTATTCAGAAATTGATTTGGNCGTACTTGGATTTTGCTTTGTCCCTTTTTTGTCCCGGACGTGCTGATTAAGCTTTTTATGACCGTGACAAATTAAAAAAAATACATTTAAACATTGCAATTACACCAGCGAAAAGTCGTCTCGCATTGTTCTTTATTTTTTCTTTGTCATATTTCTTGCTAATACCTCAATAAACACAAAGAATTGATATTTTTCAAAATGACAGCCAGAAAGGGCCGCTCCGGTAAAAGCCAATCAATCATTTTTTTTCAACCTACGTTGACGCAAATTGAAGTTAAATTTTAAGAGCAAAACAGTTTTTTCTATCAAATGATATCTTTTTGGATTTTTTTTTTCAGAAGCCGCCAAAAAAGGCCTTTTGACAAAATGTTTTTCGGATTGTTAAAACCATACCTTGACAATGTTTGGTTTGTGATGACGCAGAAGCTGTGGAAACGGTTGAAGAAGGCCGTGGTTAAGCATCATCTGTGTTTGATCATCGGTCCCGGTAACAATATTTCCCACCGTTCGCAATACTGGTGTCAAAAGCATCACATCCGGTACATTAGACAGCATATCGATGAGCTGATTGATGATGCCGCTCTATAAATAAACATTACAGGCTTGATTGTACTTAATACAGTCGTTAACCCTATCAGAGCCGTTAGCCTCATTAGGGCTTTTTTTCGAGAAAAATGACCGCCATTTTCGAGAACAAAAAAGTTCTTTGTCAAAAACCAGTCTTAAATCGGCCATTTTTATGCTTGAGTTGTACGACTTTTTCCTTTTTAACATACCAAACAAAGTAAGTTCCAAACAAAGCAGTGTAAAACAAAATTTCTGGTGGAAATCTTGCAAATAATCAAAATGAATTCCAAGTATAAAAAACATACTGCAATTTGGTGGGAAGTTATTGTGAAAATAAAATTTGCATTATGGGCCATAATTTATGGCAAAAAATGACACAACAAAGCCGAGTGTTAACCCTTGAACACATATTGCGAACATTCGTGCGCCTTGACAATTTAAGGGTTTTTAGGGTTTTCTTTTACTAGATGATAGATCGTTAAAATCTATATAAAGTAAGGATTCTACAAAGGATAAAAGTATCTAAACTTACATCTATGATCAACTGAATTCGCT
Source organism: Oikopleura albicans (assembly GCA_004367875.1). Taxonomy (NCBI): domain Eukaryota; kingdom Metazoa; phylum Chordata; class Appendicularia; order Copelata; family Oikopleuridae; genus Oikopleura; species Oikopleura albicans. The sequence goes on from SCLG01000412.1 coordinate 77,027, forward strand.
CATTTGGCCCATCGGTGATATAGGAAAGTGCCCAGCATGAATCCGCGCGAATCTGCTTGTCATTCAGCTCGATCAACTTTAACAAGCTTGGAAGCATACTTCGGATGTAACTTACATCAGTTGGCGGATTCTAAAAAAATCGTTAGTATGGGATTTTCAGCTTATGAATAACAAATGTTAAAGTGCAGATTTCTTCACCCGAACTAATGTGGGGAAATGGCTTCAGAAAAAGTCTAAAAATAGAAACTGACGATATATCAGAAATCATATAAAANAAAGGATAAAAGTATCTAAACTTACATCTATGATCAACTGAATTCGCTCATTTGGCCCATCGGTGATATAGGAAAGTGCCCAGCATGAATCCGCGCGAATCTGCTTGTCATTCAGCTCGATCAACTTTAACAAGCTTGGAAGCATACTTCGGATGTAACTTACATCAGTTGGCGGATTCTAAAAAAATCGTTAGTATGGGATTTTCAGCTTATGACAAGTGTAAAGGTGCAGCTTTCTTCACCCATTTTACTGTGGGGAAATTGCATCAGAAAAAGCCTAAAAATAGAAACTGACGATATATCAGAAATCATATAAAATTGCTGGAAACCCGACAGTCTGCTGAGCACCTACATACGGTACTAGTATTATTATAGTGCACTATGGAGACTCGCCAAAACACAATACATTAACACGTCTGTCTCGTGTAGCACGGGGTCACCGCGTGGCCGAAAGTAGGATTTTTTATAATTATAATAATATTATAGTATCACGGTAGTGATAAAACCGGAAATTATAAAAAATACTGAATTCATTATTTATTGTACCTTGTTTCGGCAAAGGTTTGACATCGTCCAAGAAATATTTTGCAAAAAAGGCACGGTCGCATTGGCATCATTGATGAGTATGATCAATGGCTTGACGACGCCCGCCGACAGTACTTGATCTCGATATCCCGGCCCATCGCCCGCAATATTGCCCAGTGCCCAAACCGCTTGCTCAACCACCTCGGGCACCTGACATGTCAAGAGTCGTACAAAGGCCGGCACCGCATTTTCCTTGACTACAGCCGATGTTTGATGTGATGCGCCCGAGGCAATATTGGTCAAGGCCCAAGCCGCCTCAAATTGCAATTTTCGGTCGTCATCTCGATTCAAAAAGGCGACCAATCGCGGCAAAATGCCGGAGCGAATCACGTCATCAATGGGCGGATTGCGCTCTCGGGAGAGCATTTTACGAGCACCCTGAGTAGCATCATAGTTTTGATCTGCGTCGTTTGACATGATGCCGGTTGTGATCTCGTCAATGGTTAGAACGTAGTCATTGGGGCGAGTTCGCACATTTATCTCCTTGAGAGGGGATGTCGTCAAATCATCTGAAAATGGTTTATGTGTTTTTGAACTTAAAAAAATCGCAATCGGTTTTTCCGTACGGTACCATTTTGTTGGTCGATACCTCCGGGTAAATCAAAAACTCCTCAAATTTTATTTGTTTCATGGCGAATCAAACACACAGATGCGCCGTTATCCTCCACCCCGTTATGTTTCCCGATATATCTATATCTATCTGTAAAGCACTGTGCCGTTATCTTTCACTTTTTTTCAATTTAGTTTTGATAGATAACGGCGAACTTAGTGTACCCTATATTCTGTAAAATAAATCTCAAGCAAATAAAAAATTTTAATTTCGTATGGTCCGTGTCTATACAAAACTGGATATAGTCTTTAGTACTCGCACATGTTCTCTATTCTCATGAATTTTTCCAAACTGTCCATTTTTGGCCGTTTTAGACACATAATATGGCTAAAACGGCCTGTTACATATTCTTCGCAAAAAACGTGTATATTGGGAAAATCGTCACAAGTGGGAGTAAGGACTGGACATAAATTCTCTAAAATAAATTACATACCCATGCAGACGTTTCGCCGCTTTAACATTTGCTCGTCTCGAGCAGTCTTTCGGAGCTTGATGCTCTCATCTTGTCGGGTTTTGCGTCGCGCATCTTTATCGTTTTTGGAACCAAACTTGTAACATTGGCTTCGAACACCTCGATTTTCGGACATTATCCAGTTTTCGTTGAATTTAACAAAACTCTACTAGTATAAATAATTGACTATAATGAAATAGCGTTGATTCTAATTTAAGAATGAAGACAAAAACGAGTCGTCGTTAGCTTTTGTATCCCCTAGCACCTTTAGCGGCTAATCGAAAACAAAATACAAAAAATAAAAACAGAATAATTTCAACGGTTTTTTTTTTGCAATTTAAAATTACTCTTATTTTACATGTGGGTCAGTGATTTGATTTTTTTTATCTGTTCAAAATTCTGTTTTCCAATCACCTGTTTTCTTTAGTCGACTATAGATTATTATTAAAATGTATTCGTTCTAGCTTTAGGAGACAACACACATTGTCACACACCCCTAACACTTATCTTAACAGTTTTAAAGAGGGGCATATTATATGCGGCATACTATGCTCGCCATAGCCTAAGCATAGGCGATGTTTACAAATTTTTCTCGTCATAAAAATTATTACAATGACTTTAATTTACCACCCACCGAAGCCTTGATTCTAACAAAAAATCGAAAATTCAAAACGAAACTAGTCTTACAATTCTCCAGTTATGGGATTGTTGTTTTATTTGCATGAAAAGTATCAATAGAGCGGGAGTCGCACTGTTTCCGATTTTTGGAAATAATGTATGGGAAAAATATCCGCAAAAACGGCCAAAAGGGGGTGATTTAATGTATATACATTAATGTACTGGGATTTAATGTTTATACATTAAACCAAACTAAATACAAAAGCTGACTTGTACACTCGAAAAACTATTTACAAATTTGTATTGCTCTTACTGACGAGCAATTTGACTACTAAACTAGTACGAACGAAAAAATGCCAATTAATCGAGTTTTGTGTCTGTTGGGCATTTTTTCTGTCTCGTGAAATACTTTTTTTGCAAATTGCTGGACACCAACAACAATCAACAAACAGAATAAATGTATGTAGAAAAATGTGAATAAATTAGTTTTTCTACAGTTAGTAATCCATTTTTATTCATAGCTTTTGAGAATTAAGGCAGCACGTTAGACTTGACGAAATAACCTACACCACCTTATCAGCTCTCGTAACAGTAAAAGTTCCCAAAAAGTGATAATTGAATTTTGGTAACTCTCAGGGGGAAGGAAGTTTTAGTCTAAGTCGTAAGATAACTGGTAGGGTGATACATCCGGTATGCAATAGGGTGAGTCAGCTCATTTTCCAGTGAACAAAAATCACATTACGCGAATTTAATTGTTTTTAACTCCCAGGCGTCCATAGTACAAACGATCATTTGTTTCTTAGTTTTCTATTTTGGTACATACTACATACTACATACTATGTGCCTCTCCAAGTTCCTACAAATATTTACTTGATAAAATTAACTTGCGACGCTCTGTATTATGTATCCAGTATGTTGCATACTAGTTAATAGATACATTGTCCAGTTCACGGATGCAGTGGTTTCCAATATCAATTTCTTGTTTTTAACTGATAGGTTGTTAACTGATAGGTCAACAGGTTCGAACTTCAAACCGATTTAAGCGTTTTTCAACCCTAATGGTAGATTTGGTAGAAATGAGGAAAGCAAAAGCTCTACAACTTGGCTCTAACAGTTTTTTTCGAACTTTTTTCGATTTATCCATTTTTACCAAATCTATCAATGGAGAGTCCCAAATTGGGACTCCCAAATAATTTGTCGTGCGTTCACAAGTTGTTAATAAGGTTGTGAATCACAACTCTCTAAATAAAAAAAAACTGACCTTATTAACAACTTTTCATCGCCAAGCTCTGTGACCTCTTCAATACACGCCTTCGATTTTCACAACGGAAAATATTTGAACAATTATTGAAGTTGAACGCATCTAATTGCCCCCGAGAAGCCGACCAATAGCTGCCCGACATTCTATTCACGTGATTTCTGCTGGAAGAGCAAAAAATTCAACCATGCACGATTTTCTTGCTTTCTTAATTGATCTTTGAAAAGTTTTTGACCGAATACATGTATTTGCGACAGAGAAAATGTTCGAACAAGATAAAAAAAAATTCTTAAAATGTACATGTATATGGTTTTTATATATAACAGTATAATAAAATATACAACCTACTTTATTACTCTTCGGCTGAAAAGTACTCATTCTCTGACTCGGTTTCTGAATCGGTCTGAATCGCCAAGTTGATGTCAGAAATTACAGTTTTTTCATCACTATTAAAAAGTGATTTCTTGCCAATAACTCGATCAGAACTCGCCGCCTGGACATTTGAAAAGGGACTAATATTTTCCTCATCCGAAAGGTCATCTGACCCGAAAGGTATTAATTCCGATTCATCAAATTCAGCCTCAGCCATACTTGGGGTCGCGTCACTTACGGAGGCGTCGCTTAACGGGGTCGGGACTGTAATTGATTTCGTTGAGGCGGCTCGATTCTAAATACTACCGTTATTACAGACTCGGGGGGTTTTAAAGACGAAGTTTATTGACGGACACCTTCTTTCGTAAAACTGGCAGAAAACAAATTTACAAACGTCGTCAACTGGCGGTTAACTGCCAAAGTGGCGGGTAACTGCGCACCCTGTGTAATTTATAATCAAATTGCAGAACATACCGGCGGTACGCGTTTCTTTGGAGCAAACCCAGGAGTACATGCTTCTTGTATTTTGGTTTCCCATATTTGCTTTAAATTCGATGCCACTTGATCACCCATTTCGTACTCTTGCTGTAGTTTATCGATTGTCGTCTTGACCACCAAATTATTGAAGTTCGGTACAACACGATCTTTTCGTCCTGGATAAATGTCCCAATTTAATTGTTTTAATATTTTCGTTCCTGTAAAATAAGTAAATTATACTCCTTTTTGTAATCATTATTTTTTTATCATACGCAGCTACGAGTTATTCTGCACAAATGTAGTACAGTCAGGTATCTCTAGATGTGCGCTCTCTAGATGTGCGTTCTCTAGATGTGCGTTATCTAGATGTGCATGTCTCTATAGAAAACGTGTATAAAGGCAAATGCGGGTAATGGCTAATGTGCATAATGGCTAATACTCTCCAAATTTAGACAGATTCTCCCTTCGATCATTTAGCCATGATACCAATATAGTTCCTTCCTATTTCGCAAATAGTGTACTTAGTAGTGTATATGTTATTATTATGCACATTTACTCAACGATAAAAAATAAAAATCTGGTACCGACGATATTTTATAAAACGCACCCAGTGTGTCATGAATTCATTCTATGCTTGCACCCGTACATGCCCTACATCCGGACTATACATGTATATAATATACAGTATATTATATACTGTATATAATACTGTATATTGCTTCAAAGAATTTCGTTGCCTTGGAAATATATACAGTAAAATAAAACATACGAAAAAATAACATACGTTTCGGTGATGGTGGGTTCGCTTGACTAACTGGTTGAATCTTATCAGCTTTATTTGAAGATTTCGTTATGTCGGCTAATGGTATGTCGACGTCCGGCATAATGTCGGATTTTGATTCGTTCTGGCGACTAAGTTTTTTTAGCACAACTGAACATTTTCGCATCGGGGATTCAATGCCTAGATCAGACAAATTCCAAGTCGCTTTAGACTCAATGTGTTTTGAGTCCGCCTTATGATTTCGTAACTTTCGTTTCTTTGTTGCATTTGAACTCGGGGAAACATCTTGGTGTGATAGTCTGGTGAGTCCAACTCTACATTCGCGAGCTGGAAAATTTGGACACTGGAATTTTTTGTATTCAGTTAGTATAATAGTTACAGTTTAAAAGAATGTTATCCATCCTTAAGGACCGGTCAGTTGTTGTGTACAAACTAAACCCAAAAATCACTAGACCCAATTTTTGCCGCACATTTTATATTTACTATTTAGGGCGTTAGCTATTGTTATTAACTCCCAGGGGACACTTAGTCCAAATTTGTACTAGATTTGAATAATGCAACTTTTTCAGAATCTATAAAGTAAAATTTTATTGAAACTACCAGAACCTAGGGGCTATTTTATAGTCTTGCACATACAGCATATTTTTCCAAAAATTTGTTCCGAACGGAAAAATGGGGATGGCGTCACATCAAACGTAACCCCTGGGAGTTAACTTTAGGCATGGTTCATTTGGCTAACAAATTCGAGAAATATTGACGTTTCTCAGTTGCGATAAAAAATTAAATTATTACTGTGTGGTCAAACAATGAATCAGCCAGGCAAATTTCCGCACGGAGTTTTATATTTTTCCAGCATAAAAAGTGCGTATAAAAATTTGCTCAGTCTGACTAATTGTTGAACCACATCGTAAAATTGGTTACACAAATTTTTAAAATTTCCGAAAAATGGTCAAAGATAATTTGGGTGCGAATTTTGATACAAATCACAGCGCATGACATGTCTAACCAATCAATTGAGTACTGTTGGTGTTATTTATTTGATTTTCGCCTTTTGACGATCGTACGTCTGTATAGTAGGAACATTTGACCAGAAAAAGCAAGTTGATACCACCAACGGTGTTCAATTGATTGGTCGGAAAATGTTCAGTTCAACTCGACGTGGGCGGTCGGCGCGGATAATAATCAAAATAAAAATTGTGCCGTATAATAGTTTAATTTGAACTAGAACCGTTGTTCTAATCGTACAACACAAAAAATAATGTGATCGCTATGTAGACTACATAATGTAGTAGAACGGATTTTATAGCGTTTTCCCCGAACGTACACTTTGTAAATAACATGACTGACCGGTCCTTAAGTTAAACCGCGCAGTAATCGGATAGACTCCATGAAATCTCTCGCAAAAGTGATGAATAATCGCCCTCACTCTACAATGTGTCTTATAATATCACAAAATACTTACATATTTTTGTTGCAAACGCCTACTACTGTAGGATTGATTGTTGTAAATGCTGGTTGTAGACCTCAAGGTGCCACACATCTATATATATATAATTTATTACAGTCATATTTAGGGTACATATTACACCAGGTGCGCCGTTATGTTACAAAACCAAATCAAAAAAGTGTAACAAAGTGGAAAATTGTAACATAACGGCGCAGTGCGTAGCCGATTTCGCTGGAAAACGCCAAAAAATTATAAATTGTAACATAACTGATCCCACGGGGAAAATATTTTTTGTACACATTGTAACATAACGGAAAATAGTGATTGCGTAACTCGAAAATATTGCGCAAAACGTGTTTTTTTTTGTACAAATTGTAACATAACGGCGTAGGGCGTGGTCGATAATGCTGGAAAATTAGTTGCAAAAAAATTGTAACATAAAGGGACGAACGGGAAAATTGTAATAACGGGTTGTTAATTAATTTTATATTAGAACGACGTAAATTTACCCCCAAAAAATTGGCTTGTCTTTCAAAACATGCCATTTGACTATTGACTTTTCAGACTTTTCTGGACGGAAAAAAATAGAATTCTCTGAAACTCACATATATGATGCAGTTTGATGCGTAGATTACGTTGCTGAAATAAAAAAATTGAAAGAGGAGACACGTTTTGGCGCTAGAGAGCATTTTCGAGGCCAAAAGTACCCTTCACTGTGAACCACTTACAGAGGTCACGTGACGTCATAGGTCGAATTTTTTGTGCGAAGTTGTTGATGACATGTCGGCGGATGTACTCGTGCAGGCCTTTTAAGCATCGGACTTACCACTTCCGGTGCGGCGCTTGTCAAAAATCACGAAAATGCGGGGCTGTTCTGTCATGAGATTGGTTACACGCGCGCTTTCAGCCCCGCTTCACGGGGCTGGTCTGTCATGAGACTAGTAACGAAGCGGGGCTAAAAGCGCGCGTGTAACTAGTCTCATGACAGAGCAGGTTTTTGGTAATTTTTGACAAGCACTGCACCGGAAGTGGTAAGTCCGATGCTTACCATACATGTACGAGTACACCCACCGATGTGTCATCAACAACTTCGCATAAAAATATTTGACCTTTGACGTCACGTGACGTCTGTAAGTGGTTCACAGTGAAGGGTACTTTTGGCCTGGAAAATGCTCTCTAGCGCCAAAACGTGTCTCCTCTTTCAATTTTTTTATTTCACCAACGTAATCTACGCATCAAACTGCATCATATATGTGAGAGTCAAAGAATTCTATTTTTTTTCCGTCCAGAAAAGTCTCATTTGTGCCCTGATTTGACCCACGGAATTCTAACAGGGCCGCTGGTGATCACGCGTGATTTAGACATAATTTTGCAAAGAAAAAAATATTTCTGAACATCACCATAATGACAATTTGTCAACGTCAACGGTGGATTTGGTAGAAACTTCTAGAAATCGGGAAGTCACGAATTTTTTGAAAAAAAACTAACACAGCCAAACTGTCAACGTACGTTATTTGATAAATAAAAGTTGATTTGGACCACCATGGTGGTGCACCATGGACCATGGTCCCTAGTGACTGCTTATAACTGTCAAGCTACGCAAAATTACAAATTTTTCTGCGCTATTTTCCGCTTAGGTGCACGGTGCACCCAGGTGTTAAATCCAAATGTCTTGCTTTGAGTTAAAAAAGTTTTTTACGTACCGTACAACTTCGACTTGAGATATTTGAATCGTTTAGAAACGTACATGCATCACAGTTCCAATTTATCATCGTTGCCAAACCTTTGCAAGTTGCAAGGTTGCGTTAAAGAATTTTCTAGAAATACACACTTCTATTTACTGTAAACATACCTAGTTCTATGGGCTATAGGCTATAGCCTATAGCGTCATTGTCCCATAATAAAAATATATCACTAGCTCTTTAGCGCAGCTGAAAAATCTCATTTTCAAAAATTATTCATCTTTTTTTATGTGACACGCGATCCCTTTACACAGTGCACTACAGTGTAGAGTACTGATGGTAAACCGAGACCCGCACGTGACTGGATTCAGCCAACAAAATTGGCAAAGATTAACGAAACAAAATTCTATAAATAAAAGTGGCCACGTGTGGAAATTATAGTTATAACATATGTTACTTTTTATTCACCTTTTATGTATTCAGTCCGCTTTTTGTTCACATTTTTTGGGACAATTGAAAATTAAAAAAAAAACCTAACAGTCATGCGCATATTGGGTAGCAAGCTACCCATTTCCACTTTATTTCTAAATACAAAGAGAACGGCTTGTGACAATAAAAAACGGACAACGGATTTGAAATCAAAAAAAAAAATTACGTTTTTTATGGGAGAAAAATATTTTTTTTTATAAAATTGTTTTTACGTTTAGGTCCGTGGAGGACGAGGGTTAAGGTTGGACTGTAGTAAGAGAAGAAGAACAGGGCTTCAAAATAATAAAAAAACTCCGTTCATTGTTTGGCGCGCTAGAGCAAATTGGGTAGCTAGCTACCCCAGATGCGCATGAGTCATGCAGCATGGCTGTTATAGTAAACTCGATGCGCATGACTGTTAAGCCCGTTAGTGTAAAGGTGCGACGCGTCGCGACGTTACATAATTATGCATAATGTTCGGAATTTCCAAAATTCGGAAGATTATGTTTTGCCGAATGTAACTTTTACTGAATAACGGCATCCTTTAAGGCGCCCCTAGGCGGTGTAATTCCATTTTAATTTTTCTTATAGGAATTATAAAATGCATAGTGGATAATATCCACTGGATAATATCCACTGGATATACACTGTATAATCCTCGCGAATAAAATTTCAATTTATTCGGACCTAACTGGTTCCAGATATGATGGTTAGAACATTTTTAACGGGATACGCTCTATTTAAGAAGGTTGGTGACCTGAAAGACAATAATTTGAATTCTGTGTTTTTCTGACAATCGTACTTCACTTCAATTACAATCGTATTCGTTCTGACAATTATACAGATCCACAATTATACAACCATCATATCTGGAACCGGTTAGATCCGAATAAATTGAAATTTTAGTCGCGAGCGTGAAAGACCTATAAATAAATTCACATCAATTTTTCACATCATTTTGCAATACTGGTGTGTGCCGTCAGTTTGCCATCGAGCTCAACGCGGGTCTTACAATAGATGAGACCGAGTACTATTATAAACCTACAAGCAAAATTTGCTCGGTGATAATTTTTTGCTCACACCAGTATCACTGAAAAATTGATGTGAAGTTATTTATAGGTCTTTTACGCTCGCGACTAAAATTTCAATTTCCTGAATTACCAACCTATAGAATTCTATAGAAATACACGTAAATAGGCACTACCCGAAATCGTAGAAACAGGAAAACGCAGAAACCGAAAAACGCAGAAAATTCTTAAATCTTCGTTTATTGTATCGTCCTGATTTTAAAACGCGAAAAAAATTTTTAAGCGTAAATTTATATTTCTCCTTAAGTGCGGCACTTAAGAGGGGAAGGACTGTAATAAAAAATATTTTAAAAGAAGGAAATCGCCTTTCGATGATTTTCATTTCGGTGTTTGGCCGAGCGCGCTCAAAACGGCCCATGACACGCCACATAGGCATCAGACGCCCTGTCAAGCAACGTTACCAAAAAGTGGTAACATTATTTATTTTTTTCGCGTTTAAAAATCACTGCGATAGAACAATTATTATTTTTTTAATACGATATTATATCAGATACGTACGACTATTACTTATTTACGTGTATTTCTATAGAATTCTATAGGTTGGTAATTTAGGAAATTCCTATAATAGGATAATAATTTATTATACCCCCTAGTAGGGCCCCCTAGTAAACGATCACGATAAAGACATACCTTTGAAAATAAATACGAGTTTATTTTCTTGAGATCTTGACGTAATTATCCTGAGCCGAAGTTCGATTCCAAATTTTTGGCCAATTATCGCGACGTGGCTTTAATTAGGCTGCCCTTTTGAGAGTTAGAGTAAATGATGAATCTCAATTCAAATTCGGACGCGCTGATTGGCTAACAACCTGACTCCACTCATCAGCCAAAAACATCAGTAGAAAAGAATCTTATAAAAAAGAATCAATTCTTTCCAGTTCCTTCTTTTTTAACAGAGATTTTTCCGGAGGAAAGAAGAATTTTCCAATAAAAAAATTGTTTATTTTTTTCAGCTTATAGAGAAAACAAGATTATTTGATAAAAAAAATAGACAAAATATTTAGACGAAAAACAGAAGTTCTATTTTATTCTTTCTAAAATATTTACCCCACAGATATTTTTTATTGTCGGTTCACGTTGTTTTCAGAATTTCAAGTTCATATCCGGAAAAGGGACCTATTTTTCAAAATGTTTCGTCATAAATTTTTTTTCTTATAAAAAGAGAACGAGCGTAAATTATGAATTTATATCACATGAAGTTTATATCTTATTTGTTTCTAGCTTGTTATCTAATTTCGGACAGTGACGTTCTTATATTTGTACTGACTGGACGGTATAAAAAGCGACCAATTGTTGACAAGTTTTTGAAAAAATTCTTGAATACGCAATCTGCGACATTTCACTTGTCAATAATTGGTGGCTTTTTATACCGACCAGCCGGTAACAGTTATGTAAACCATATCGTAACGTTTTTTGACCAAATGGTTTTTCCGGGCGTGAAGGTGTTACGATATGGTTTACACAACTGTGTACAGTTTGTCATGGACAATCGATACTACCGATTCGGTAATATATGGACCATATAATATGGTAGAAACTAACCGGTTAGACTTCAACCGATTTTGGTGTATTCGGTTCGAAGGATCGGAAATATACGTATTAAAGCCCATAAATAGTGGTATTATGAAAACTGACCGATAAAGTGCTAGATTTTTTACACGTTTAGGTCGTGGTTTTGCCATTTTTATATTTTTTTCTTATTTGAAATTTCTCAGAAATATTTTTTCCAAAACTTTTGAGGTAGTTTTTCCATACGTTTGACTCATACGGTATGAGTCTGTAGATAAGGAGAGAATACCGCAATACATAATTTTCCCAAAAAAGTTCTTTCAGAGATTGAAGCACTTAGTGGGGCTAAAGCTCTGTAACACGAGTTGAATTATTAAATAGCACAACCACGGTTTTAAAGTGAGTGGCATATACTGACATATTCTAAGTTCGAATAAACATTGATCAATGCTTTTCGTCAAAAAATCCCACCATATTGAGCGGTAACCATTTAAATGGTTAATCAAACAATAATAAAAAAAAAACTTCACATTTTCCAGACTCGATGGCCAACTCCAATACCATATGTCGATCATTTTTATATTTCTCATAAACAACTAGATAATTAAAACAAAAGTAGATGAGAGACTGTTATCGAGGCTTGCACCTAAATCACCATTATTAACCTTTGTTTGGGTATAAAAGCGACAAGTTGAAAAATAGTAAATGCATACAATGTTGGATAATAACGTCCATTGAGAATGAAAGCGGGTCAAACATGACCATTGTTACTCATTTTGAACCGCTTTCATTTTAAACGCGCGTTACAATGAATTCGACGAAATTGTAACAACAAAATAATATTAACCTTTCGATCCTTTAGACACAAAAATAAAATAAAATCGACTTTAAACTCTGCGTACAGTTGTAAAATACAGTTGTAACTGCCAATATGAGCCACAAGTTATAGTTAATATTCATTATTCGAATAAAAAATAATAATAAAGCAATAATGTTAATTGATTTCAAATCACCAAAAGTGGACAAACTGGAGTGGACAAACGTGAGTGTTTCCATGAGAATTGGAACGTCCCAGTGGGTTTTATGTTGTGCCTTTAAACAGGAACTTTTTTTCCAAATAGATTTTATACATGTTGTTAATGTTACCAGTGCACTGCACTGCAAGCTAATTAACGTGGATTAAGAAAAGTCGATTGGTGAATATAAATGTCGAAAATAATTAGCTCCTTTTAGTTTTAAAATCGGACCATATGACTTGGTAGTTTAAATTATCCACAGTTTCAATAAAGTAACATAAGGTTATTCCGTGTTGAAAATGAACCACTTCTTCAAAGAGATCTTCCGACTCAATCTTTGATTTATTCGTTCATTTCTCTAACGAAAAAATTGAAAAACGAAAAACAATTCAGCCAAGTGGTTCATTTTCAACGCAGAAATAACCTTATTTTACCATTGTGCTTTTTTTTTTTATCAATTTAGGCACAATGAAGATAATTTAACCATAGAAAAATGGTATGATAATACTAGTAGATAAATCGGATATAATACACTCACTTTTTTACAAAACAAATCATGTCTTTATAGAGTTTATTTCAGAAAAATACTGTTTTTTGGAGGGAGATCTTAAAAAAAACGTCAATCAATTTTCACTAAAAGATAATTATTTTTAAAGTTCGGGGAATAATCAGCCAGAAGGTAGATTATATCCTCTTCGTTGGACTTAATACTACATTGTCACAATAAGCTTTTTAATGGGCTTAATACAAATTCAAAATAGCCGAATAAAAATGTAATAACAATAAAATATAAAAT
>SCLG01000412.1:90889-107440 GCA_004367875.1 Oikopleura albicans
GCTCTTAATCGCTATAATGCATTTTAACATATTTCTAGTTAATATTTTATATAGCTCGTGTATTTGATTTCGTTTATTTTCAAGCTAACATAATTTTTTGATGTGTCTTACGCTGAGAGGGTTTCAATACTACTTATAGTGCATGTAAAATGGCTGCATAAACTTTAACGCCAAATTCACTTACAGTTGTATTCGAGTGAATGTTAATTGATCATTTTTTTTTACAAGGGTTGTCATTGAGCTCACCCAACAGCTTCGAAAGACATTCTTAAAAAGGGTTTGTGTGGTCGTCTCCTTCACCCAAGGAATTTATTTTGAAACCAGAAGACACGTTTTTTATGTAGACATTTGGTCTTATAATGCCAGTATTGAATGATAGTCTCATATTTTTAGGAAACTTTTTTTTATTCAGAGATAAGATATTCAGCAGCGTGTTGGATTTTAAACTAAGGTCGTACGCTGTGGTCAAATTGAGTTTTTTTTTTTTGGAAATTGTACACTCGATAACGGCGCATGGGTGTATCATATAAACTAATATTAAAACGTTGCGTTTTGCCGGATAGTAATTCACGAATACCGTTCAGTTTTCCACCATTTTAGAATAATTCTAGAATTTACTTCGAAATCCAACAACGCCACGTAAGATACCAAAATATTCTAGAATAGAACAAAGGGCAACGTATTCATAAACAAAGACTATTACTTTTCAGGGAGTCTTAGAGAAATTATACCTTGTGGAATGGAGTCCAGGGCCTAGACGATAAATGTGGGTTAATTCACATCGTCGCGACATTTACCTATTGTAATCTAATCGTTTAACATTTGTAATGTTCAACATGGCTCACATTAAAATTGATCTATTCACGTTTTCAATTGGTACTTATTTTTTGGACGTGAGAAACTGAAGTGTAAATATTAAATCGCGATCAATGAATTTTACTGAAGAGTTTTGATACGCATTCTTGACTAGACATAGAAGACGTCGGATTATTACTTTATTTCTTCTTCAGAATCATATTGTTGAATTGCCAGAATGGAAATGAACTAGGTCATGCTGAACTCAATTTAATGTCAGGAATAAGGTGTTTGCATTTTAGTTTTTTATGTCAAGTTTTATGATCTAAATCATTCTTAATTGCCGTCAAATTTGTTGGTTTTTGCAGAGTTAAACTAACCATATTGGTATGGTTATATTAGTAGTTCCTATAATCAAGTGTGTTATAGACATTTTATTTCAAAAGAAAAATAACCCCAGAAGTAAGAAAACATTTTCACGAATGCATACGAATGTGCGTTAGGAGTTTTATCCGCCAATTGCACGTTTTTGAAAATTAGTAGTGGCCGGTTAACGGCGCATCCTGTGTATATGTCTTTCCGAAGAAAAATCACACACAAAGTCAGATTACATTTTCTCGAATGCCCCCTAATAAATGTTTCGGAACTTTAGTTGGCCATGTACACCTTATTTGAATTACAAAACTGAAAATAAGGTGCTTCAAGGTGTAAAAACACCTAATTTTCAGTTTTGTAATTCAAATAAGGGGTACATGGCCAACTAAAGTTTCGAAACATTTATTGGGGGAGGGGTCATTCGAGAAAATGTAATCTGACTTGTGTGTGATTTTACTTCGGAACGACTTATACTCACGATGCGCTGTTAATCGGCCACTACAAATTTTCAAAAACTAGCCGGGTTTTTGGCCGGTTAACGGCTCAATGCGTACTCGTTAAATAATGTTATCTCTTGAAAACATTTGGTTCAAAAGTGGCCGGTTTAAGTTTATACCTGATAGACTACATCATATAGTCTTAATTCCTATTTTTAAAGACGTTATTTAACTTTGGACTTCAAAGTTTGAAGTTAAAACCTATTCAAGCGATGACTTTAAACGGTTTATTCAAACCGTCTGCTTAAGAGTGGTACTATTAAAGAAAGAATAGTCGCCAAATAAGGGCCCCATCAAGTGTGTAATAATGTATATATTAAGCGATTTTTACTTAATTAAATGTTTATAAACGATAAACTATAGAATATGTTTTGCTTTGTCTCTTTTGAAAAAGAAAAATGTCCCTAAGAACCGGATAAACTGTAATTTTATTGCGCTACAATTCCACTTAAAAACCGTTGATCAAACAGAAATGCAAATTTAAACAGGGAAAATCTCAAATAAAAAAACTTTATTAATCGTAAAAATAATATGAACATATTTGCGTTTAATAATTCAGTTAACATTCAGACCGAGTTAACATTAGCATCCAAAGCGCGAATATATATTTTTAGACAGAGAAACACTTTGTATTTATATTCGTTTTAAGGGGTCGAGTTAGAAATTATTCACTCCGACCAGAGAAATAAGGGTTTCAGGTAAGGAACTTGATGACACAAAATCAAGAAACAAAAAAGTACAAAAAAGGGTAGTTTACATTTATCGCAAGGGTCCAAAAAGATAG
Source organism: Oikopleura albicans (assembly GCA_004367875.1). Classification (NCBI taxonomy): domain Eukaryota; kingdom Metazoa; phylum Chordata; class Appendicularia; order Copelata; family Oikopleuridae; genus Oikopleura; species Oikopleura albicans. The sequence goes on from SCLG01000412.1 coordinate 93,341, forward strand.
CGAATTTTTAGGGTTTACATTTTCACTTTTCAGAAATTTCAACAAAAATAACCCTAGTTCTATTTCATGAGTCAGTGTGGTTTGATTGACCTTAACCTTTTGATTTATTTCAAATGATTTAGCATTTTACCCCGAGATTAAGACGTAAGCTAAACTGCTTATGTGAAAGAAATGAATACCAATAATACGAATTTTAGTTTTTTGTCTTGTTTAGTTTTCAAAAACGTTTTTTGCCACCATGGCTAGTATAGATGTACTAGTATTGACAGGAATTCACTTTTTGACTCGGGTGTTATGCNCTCCGGCCAGAGAAATAAGGGTTTCAGGTAAGGAACTTGATGACACAAAATCAAGAAACAAAAAAGTAGTTTACATTTATCGCAAGGGTCCAAAAAGATAGCGAATTTTCAGGGTTTACATTTTCACTTTCAGAAATTTCAACAAAAATAACCCTAGTTCTATATCATTAGTCAGTGTGCTTTGATTGACCTTAACCTTTTAATTTAGTTCAAATGATTTAGCATTTTACCCCGAGATTAAGACGTAAGCTAAACTGCTTATGTGAAAGAAATGAATACCAATAATACGAATTTTAGTTTTTTGTCTTGTTTAGTTTTCAAAAACGTTTTTTGCCACCATGGCTAGTATAGATGTACTAGTATTGACAGGAATTCACTTTTTGACTCGGGTGGTATGCTTGGTCAATATTGTTGACCGTCAGAATTGGGTGAATGTTGCCGTTTCGTCACAAATTTCGTCATAAATTTCAAAATCAAATGTTTTGGCTTATCTGAATGGGATCGGTATTTTTTGATCATGGACGAAAATCATCCACAAATTTTATGAATACCAATTGCCCATTGAACAAAAAATTGGCTTACGGTAATGGTACTTACGGTATTGACAATACAGATAGCGAAAAACATTTAACTGGAAGTAATTTAAAGAAAAACATATCCTTAATTGACCATGAATTAACTTTTATAGAGTTTTCCCGTAAAGTAAAGATTCGAGGTCAAATTAGTAGAATCGATTTTTTAAGAAAAAGATCGATAGGCTCCAAAATCGAATATCAAAACTATGACAAACCAATAAAAAAGTGGGTAATCAAGAAATAGGCGTTGCTATGTTAGGAACATGTTACATTTTATAAAATACATGTAGGATTTTTGATTTTATTCAATTAAATGGCTATTTTTTAGTAAGCTCAGAAATTTTTGTTAATATTCCAGTACTGTCTGCAACTTTCATAAATTTCATAAATGTCATAATTCTAGACAATTTAACTCTTGATCCTTATCATGCACTATAAAACATTAATGAAAAATCAATCTTCGCCTTCTTATAACCCTTTGTCTCCATTAACTGAAAATAATAGGGAAAAAGTATAAAACAACAAGTTTTGAAAATGAATGATTTAATATTATAATATTCACTATTTTAGCTCGTATGAAAACAATCCCAGTATAAAAAACAACTATTTCGGTTTAACCTTTAACCTGTAATTGTTGTACTGTGTCGATTTATTGCGGGTAATTTTATACCGGATAACAGAGTATAACACTATGTTTTTTATACTGGCAATTTGAAATTCATCTAAAACTTAAGTTTATTTTTGGGAAGACAGTTTACGTTTAAATAAACACTTTTTTCCTGGGCAATTTGCGAGCATAACTGCAATACCATGGTATGCCAATAGTGTCCATTTGGCCAAAACTTTTTTTTTAGAAGTAGTTTCTAGAATTATTTCTATCTTATACTGTCCTAGGTAGATGAAAAAACGAAAAATTCTCGATTATATTCACGTGTTATAGGGCAACGCTGATTGGCTGAATTTCTACGCTCAGATTTTTACGCATCTCGCCCACACTTCGGGAAGCTTTACTAGACAGTGAATTGTTTTGAGAATATGATTAAATTTGTGGGCGTTGTGATATTCTTGTTTATCAAGAATTTTTCGTTTTTTCATCAAACTAGGACAGTATGTCAAAGTCCAAAAGTTGCCTTTCTATTCTATAAAATACAGTCCCGACCTTCAAATTGTGCATTTTGCGTTTCCGAAAAACGTGCACAATTTGGAAGTCGTGCACAATTTGAGAGTCGTCCAANTGTTTAGTTTTCAAAAACGTTTTTTGCCACCATGGCTAGTATACATGTACTAGTATTGACAGGAATTCACTTTTTGACTCGGGTGTTATGCTTGGTCAATATTGTTGACCGTCAGAATTGGGTGAATGTTGCCGTTTCGTCACAAATTTCGTCATAAATTTCCAAATCACATGTTTTGGCTTATCTGAATGGGGTCGGTATTTTTTGTTCATGGACGAAAATCATGCAGAATTAGTTCTATCTTATACTGTCCTAGGTAGATGAAAAAACGAAAAATTCTCGATTATATTCACGTGTTATATAGGGCAACGCTGATTGGCTGAATTTCTACGCATCTCGCCCACACTTCGGGAAGCTTTACTAGACAGTGAATTGTTTTGAGAATATGATTAAATTTGTTGTGGGCGTTGTGATATTCTTGTCTATCAAGAATTTTTCGTTTTTTCATCAAACTAGGACAGTATGTCAAAGTCCAAAAGTTGCCTTTCTATTCTATAAAATACCGCGTATTTTCTCCGTCCTATAGAATTTTCTAGACTAAAAAAGGCAACTTTTAGGTTTTTATTATTTGTGTACATAATTATAAGAATTTATAATAATAATATAAGAAATTAATAATTTAAATTAATGATTTCAAATTATAAAGAATTATTATTTTATGTTTGAGTTCCGTTAAAATGTAAATCATAGAGCAGTAAAACTTTTATTGGATGGATGCGATTAAAAATCTAGCAATCTACCAATGCATTTTTTTTTAATTTTTTTAATCGGAAGTTGTCAGAAGTAACTTGTTTTTGGATGTCTAATAAAAAATAGTTGCAGCTGAGGGGGCGAATTCAGCGGCATATTGTGGCACCTGATTCTTTTTTCTTTACTCTTATGTGTAACAACTCCACCAAATGAAAAACTTATATAATCGCCTTCAATTGTACGTTGAGCAATTCAGTTTATTTGGTTATTCATTTTTTTATATTCAAGCACTTTGAGAAACAAAAAAAAACAACTTTATACAATTTTGAATAGAGGTGAAAACATGAGACAAATATTTATACATGGTTTACGATTTTATTACAGGACAGGATTTCGGAAAAAAATGAGATTGAAAAAAATCTATAGAAAAATGAGATTGAAAAAAATCTGTAGATAAACATGCTACACCCCCTGCGCCGTTATNTTATCCAAAAAAGGCTCTTTGAAAAAAATTGTATTATTATTAAGACCATTTTGAATAAAAAACGAAGTCAATCGGTTTAGCACAGTAGATCAAATACAACTCGGAAATCTGAAACTTTGCCAAGTTTGCGGCCACGTGGGGGTTCTAGGGCAACAGTTATGGTCTCAAAAATGTTGTCATGTGATGATTCCCACATTTAGACATTTGACACAACAAAAAACAATGAAATTCATGGTGTAGAACATTTTTTATAGCGGTTTTCCGTGTAGTAAAGTTTGTAAACAATGCTACCTACCCATCCTTAATTTCATATTTCTGCATTTGAAGTTTTATAAAAAAAAAGATATTAGAAATTGGCCCTTAGAAAAAAGTTTTTTATCATACGTTCATTGAACTAATAACGTCACACGATAAAGCAGTTTATATAAAGAAAAAATTGGTCATTCTTTCAGAAAAATTTGTCTTGAAAATATTCTGAAAAATAGAGAAAAGATTGAGAAGTCAAACAATGATTTAAAAAAAGGATTTAAACGTATTTTAACAAAGAATTTTTTTTTGACCCGATAACGGCGCAGTGCATAGGTGTGGTGGCTGGAAAATTTTGAGTCGAAATTTTTACCCGATAAAGGGTGACCTGATAACGGCGCAGGGGGTGTATTGTATATTCCCACCAGAAATCTTAATTTGGATGTTTTGACAGAGTATGACAATTGCGATTTTTCTCGGAATATACAATAGCATATTTTAGCATAATTTTACCTTTTTTTTTGCGTTTGTTCGTGAAATATAAATTGCATGTTTCGCGAGTAAATGTTTTAAAAATGTGTTATTTTTGAAAACTGTAATTTAGAATCTATTTCGAAAACAACTAAGATTGAAAGAAATGAAATTGCTGAAAAATATTTGTAAAAATGAGGGTTCTTGAGAGTTAGATTTTTTATTGAAAAACAGATTTTATTGAAAATAGATTTTTAGCAAGTGTGATTTTATGAATCATATACATGTTAATATATTTTCTGAAATAATAAAAAGGTGAAAAGAAAATGATTATTGAGATGTTATATACCCTAAAAATAATTAATATTTTTCACGTAAAAATTTCAAACGAAATTAACTGTGTAACCCGAAACTAAAAAAAATATGAAAAGCGCGATGAAAGACATTATATGTGAAGACTAATTTTGTCGTTTTCATGGAGACATTCATATTCAGCGTTTGGACGTCAACTACAGGGGGTCTGGTTATAAGGTCAATGATAAGGTCATCTTTTTTGCACTCTAGTTTATTTTCTTCCACTAAGGTCAAGTCAATTTTTTGTGAAGCATGTTTTTTGGGGAAAAAAATCTTGGAAATTTTCACACTTTTTTTTGGATGAAGACCATTTGAAATCATGTTTTAAAGATTTTTTTTCTCTCAAGGAATGACGTTTTTGTTCAAGTTTTTACCACGTTTTATTCCAGACCTAAAAATGACCTGACTCACCGAAGTGCATAACTTTGGCATATTCAGTTTTTCGGATTTTTTTTTTGTGAAACGGCACTCATTTGTTAAAGGCGTTTTTTTGTTCTTCTCGTTTTTTTTTCGCAGAATTTTCGAGTGGAATTTGTCACAAACGGAACTCTCCAAAGGCATCATGACGCTAAATATGATTTGGTGAAAAAAAAAACGCTGCATGACGTCTTTTCCTTGGACTTTATATCAAATAAAGAATAAAAACTTTCTATCTCTAAAATCTATTTAGATTTGTGCGACGTCAAATAGAGGGGGAATAAAAAAAAACGAACAGAGCGAAAATGTTCAACTGAGACGAAAATATATTTTATATATAATACATTAGAGAGAAAATACAACATGATTTGCACGATGAGGAGCTTTTGGTGTGGCATTTTTGTTCTCAATGTAGCCACAGCCGAAATCGAAGCAAAGATTAAACATTTCAAATGTACTCAAGATGCTGCAGATGAAGGAAATGGTTTTTAAAAAAAAAGAGCTATTTGTCCAATGACACATAATTACACGTTTATATTTTTCATACGGTTAAAATGAGTCATACCTTTAATGTGTACGGTGTACTACACAGGGCGTTTCATTAACTGTCATGCCGTTAAGAGGCATATTTGTGGTTAACCGGCAGGTTTTGGCCCGAAAATGTTCCAGTGATACTATTCAACGACTACGCTGTTAGCAGACAGGTTTTGAAATTTAGGCTGCCAGTTAAAAATCCCGTTTCTTGACAGATTTTGACCCGATATCTTGACACATTTTAGATTTATGACTCATGCGAAAGTGTCAAGAAAAAGGCGATAGGACTGTAGTATTAATTATTAAATTGGTTTTCATAGCCACGATTATTTAAAAATTATTTGAGACTAGGAAAATATTATGAGATTTGGTCGGCTATTAGGTCTCATGGTATTTTTTTGTACCACGGTATAGTCTTTTTTAACACTTTTTTGGAGAAGACCCCCTGTATGTAGTTGACCACTTTCAGTGTTCGCTTTCATTTGATATTGAAACACCTTTAGCCCACTTAATTTTTCAGTACGGGATATGCGGAAAAATAATAAAAATTAATTATCTCGTCATTTTCCTAATCAAATATAAGAGTTCAAATACTATTTGTGTTCTGTCGATATCACTAATATCATATAACTTCCAGTCCACCCACCCCCATTTTTTTCTATAGAAATCATGTCTTTTTGAACTCTTTCCCAGCACTAAGGACTTATTATGGAAAAAAAAATAAGGTTGGTCATAAGGTCAAGTCAGTTTTGTCAAAGTGCATTAAGGTAAAGTCAGTTTTTTAGACCTTGGCATTGTAATCAACCCCCTGAATTAAACTATGTCCAGTTAGAAAAAGCAAAAATGCTATAGCAGTTCAAGGTTAATTATTTTATTTTCTATTCGATTTTTTTTTAAATAACTGTGTCGCGTTAAATATAAAACGTCAGCATGATACGAAAAATACATTTATTTTGCTAATTGGACATTATAAATTGAACGACGTTCGGTTTTGTTTAAATGTTTTGCTTTGGGCGAACGGTTGCCCATTTTTTTTGGAATCGTTCGATTAAGAAGTAAAACCGATGCCATGACAATATTGACAATATAATTAACAGTAATCGACCAATGCGTATACTTTATAACTTTTATATGCTTCTATGGGTAGGCGTACAAACACAATATGTTTTATTCTTTTCCATTCCATTTTTAACACGATGTTAATATGATGAAGGCTGAAAAAACGAATTGATTTTTTTGAATTCATTTATTTTCCAGATTTTTGACCCTATTTGGTGTCTATAAGGTCAGTTTTCTAGACTTGATGAGATTATAAGGTCATGAATATTTTGTTAACAGTTTAGACGAAACCTTATACACAGGGTGCGCAGTTATCTTGCGAACTTCGTCTTTGAAAAGTCGCAAGATAAGCGTTTTTTCGCAAGATAACTGCTCAGTGCATAACACATAATTATTATAAATCCAGAAAAACAAAATTCTGAAAAGTCGCAAGATAAGCGTACGAGCGGCAATTTTCGCNAACATTGTAGACTACTATCTTTTACAAATTACGCATTCAAAAACAAGTTAATAACATTTATTTTTGAAAAGTTGGATGGCCATTTTTGTAAATTCAAATTTTTATCGAAATTTTCAAACATCAAAATTTCTAGAATTTGATGGCCGAATGAACTTGGTCATGTTTGCTAACATTCGCCAACACCTTAAATTGTAACAAAAACATCGAATGTGTGGCAAAACTGGACATTACTGATTTTCGTCTCCAGTTTGTACACAACATGACTGACCGGTCCTTAATTCTCACTTTGGAATCGTTCGATTAAGAAGTAAAACCGATGCCATGACAATATTGACAATATAATTAACAGTAATCGACCAATGCTTATAATTTATAACTTTTATATGCTTCTATGGGTAGGCGTACAAACACAATATGTTTTATTCTTTTCCATTCGATTTTTAGCACGATGTTAATATGATGAAGGCTGAAGAAAAAACGAATTGATTTTGTTTTTGAATTCATTTATTTTCCAGATTTTTGGCCCTATTTAGTGTCTATAAGGTCAGTTTTCTAGACTTGATGAGATTATAAGGTCATGAATATTTTGTTAACAGTCTAGCCGAAACCTTATAACCAACTTTAATCCAAAACGCAATTTTTTTGCGAGCGTTTGGTTGGAAGTGTGCCATAATTTTACTTCAAATCACGCGAAAAAAAAGCGTATATTTTAAAAATCCAAAAAAAGTAATTAATCAGCTTCACGATGATCTGGATGACGACGATGATGGGACGATTTCAAATATCGAAAACCGTGCGTTTATTAGCGAGTACGGCGGGCAAGCCTCGTCCATTGGCGCCCTCCTTGACGATAATGACGGGCGCGTGTCCAAATCCGAATTTCTAAACGCGTGGCGCGCCTCTGACGTGCACAATTGGACCACCGACGACGTCATTCTGTGGCTAAGGAGTCCAGATTTAAACTTTCCGAGTGATCTCTCGGATAAGGTCGTTTATTAATTAGTATCAACCAAAATTGAAATAAAGTTTCCTTGCTTATTAAACGTCAGATTTCCAACCGGAAATAGCTTCAGCTTAGTCAGGACTAAAATTTGACGGGTTTAAGGTTGAAAATTGGCGCCCATAAGAGTCCAGATATAATTCTACAGGCCGCAAAAATTGTTTTGACTTTATCTCAAAGTTGTGAATTTCATTTTACGTCGATACTAATTTTCAAACGACGTAAGCTCGCCGAGCTCTTTGCGGCGCAACAAATCGACGGCACCTGCTTTCCACTGCTGGCCAAGTTGGAGCAGGACTTTCTCAAACGCATCGGAATCTCACAGCATCTGGTCAGGCGAAAAATCGCCCTCAGATCCATGGACGCCATATTGTTCGGACCGCCGGTTTACGATAATACGATAAAAGGTAAATACAAAATGCAGTCTTTATTATAAAATTATTGCTCGCTGACATCTTAAGTCAGTAAGTTTTTTTAACTCCCAGGGGGGAGTGCGTGTATATAGACACGAAACTTGTTTTTTCGTCGATTTAAGGCATATGGAGGCCCCGTAGGGCAAAACCGGTATTGCTGACCCCCCGTCAACTTTTCGAGAAAATTCGATTGACGGTGTTTTTTTTGCGTAGGTTGAATATTTCAAACAGGTCTTTAGTGGGCCTGGTGGCCCAAATCAATTTCTGAATAGTCAGATCGACGTAGTTTGACGAGGTATACTACTTGGCTTCACCAGTTTTTTTGAATTATTGTCACCAGTTTTTAAGTGCGTATTTATATACACGCATTTCCCCCTACGGGTTCCCAAAAACTCCTCCCCCCTGAGAGTTAAGAACTACGTGTTAGGATTTGGTTCAAATTTTTTGACCTAATTAGAAGCTCAAGTGTTTTTTTTCTAAATATATCTCAGGTTATTAGATCTTTTAGTCATGACCTGATAAACCCTAGAGGTCATTAACAAATTAGCTTAGTTACAGCTATTTCGCGATACAGTTCAAAATGTGAATCGCCATAAATATGCCAACTCTTCTGAATTATTGAGAATTTGATCATGACCTTGCTTTTAATGCCTCCCAAAATTAGCATTTTCACTTATTTAGTTGACGTTAACGTCGTGGAGGTAGTGTCAGTGGTCAGAACGTAACATTTGGTATTCAAAGGAAGCCAACTGTGCGTTTCAGATAATCCCCACCATTCATGGACAAAGATGTGTTTTTTCAATATCAACGCTTTGTACTAAATTTGCTAATAGCTTTTGAGCTGCGTTTTGATTTTGTAACAAACATTCTTCAAAACGGAACATTCGCTTTAGTTTGCTTTATTTGTATTATATTAATATAATACAGGCGTTCTTATCATTTTATTCGTAAGGTAATATCAGCTTTTTTGCAATAAGGTATTATATGATATTTTCCGAGGCAATGTATTTTTCAATTTTTTCTAGTCGGACCACCCCTTATATGAAATTTTTGAAATGATGTCATTCAAGGTGATTTCGACAGTCTTTAGTTAATCGATTTTTCGATTTCCTTTTTTTTTGGTAAAAAAGTCATGTCTTTTTTGACTTTTTAGGTGAATTAAAAAATGCTTCATATTTTGTGTGGTTATAAGGTCAAGTCAATTTTCAAAATTCAAATGAATTGAAGATCAAGTCATTTTTTTCCTTCGCGGAAATAGTCCCTCGAGGGATTTTTTTTTTCAAGAGTCATCTTTTCCCGAATTGGGATTTTTCTAAAGTTTTCGATTGCCTAAGGACGGTTTATATTTCGTTTTTCAAAAATCAATTTTTAGATTTTGTCCTTGCCATTTTGGCAGGCTTCGTCTTCTTCTCAATCACTTTTATTTTCCGCCTGAAGCGACAGTTTCACGATGTGCAGGCGCGCCTCCTAGCGGAGCAGAATCGTTTAAGCGATTTGGACCACATGTGGAAGGAGTTCAATGGCGACGCGCCAAATGGGGACAATGATTCGGCCTCCACGATTTTAGACTTACCCGCAGGTCAGCCGTTCGCAACCAATCACGAACGTGCCCTAATTTTTAACAAGGCGACAAAAAAAAATTACGGCTTATTACCGACACCGATTGAGTTGGTACAAAGTACAATTTAAATAAACTAATTAAGTATGGTAAAATATTTTTAAAGTTAAACCATGTCTTTAATCACTTATTTTTATTGAACATTATGCTTATTGTACTTTCTGCCAACTCAAGCGGTGCCTTAGAATCATCTCAAATCACCCAAAAAATGATTCTTCATTTTTTGTCATGATTTTTCATGATCAGTTATTTAATTATTTAACATCATTTTTAATTGCTCTAAATTAGATGCTGACAGTAATAAACCAGTAGCATGGTAGGTCTAGACCGAGTCATTTTCAGAAAAATCAACCTGGAGAAAATTTTGGTAATTTTTTGTTGTTGTTGAAAAAATCAACCAAGGTTGGTCAATCAACCAAGTGGTCAAATCAAACCAAGTGGTTTTTGGCCAAATAGATTATCACAAGAAATACCCACACACGGCAAACCCAAACTTAAATTGCACAAAAAGTTTAGAAATTGCAAATTTGTATTCCGGCGGCGAACACGGGTTAATTTGAATTAATTTTACCTGCTCCTGATTATGATCGGTATAGAGTTAATCATATATATTTATCATATTTATAAATGTTTAATGGTGTTAGATTATTTTTTTAATCGAGAATTTACTAAACAGTCTAAATTACTGCCATCAAAATATAAATAAATTTCAAGTTCACAAGGTTATCTCCTTGAATCACTTTTTCAATTTGATAACATGAAACAAAAAGGAGCGTTTCTCCATTTGAAAATAATTTCCAATATAAATTTGAAAAAAAAATGTATATATAAGATAAGGTCCATAGGCAGCAATAGGTTTCCGAACGGTACCAATGCAGAATTGAGCCAGTTGAACACTTACAAACGTGAGAATGAACAGCTGAGGCGCTCACTTGAAGAAGCGCACCGCGAACTGCGCACCATGCAGGATGGCGGACAACTTGAACATATTCAAATAAATGCCGAGCTAAAGTCCTTACTCCAGCGAACCTATCGCATTGAAAAAGGTTTCATTTATGATTTCTCGATTTTTTGGATTTAATACAGTGGATAAGGTCCATTAAAATTGTGTTCCTTGAAGTTTCAAGATGAAAAAGCAGTTTTAGACAAAAACTTTTGTCGTCTAGTGTTTTTGAAGTCTTCTAAAGTCCACTTGTTTGAACAATAGAGTTGCCTTAAGAGATAAAATTGTTTATGAATCTATATACAATGGGGTCGCGATCAAATTTGGACGTAATATTCTCGACAACAAATATTCTCATTTCCCCCACCACATCTAGTGTATATTATTGAGAATATTACTATTGAGAATATTACGTCCAAATTTTATCGCGACCCCCTAGTATATGTACCTGGTGAGGTAATAAAGATGCTAAACCGTTTTTGGTTTGCGAATGCGCTGAGCGAATATAAGTCACCAAAAAACGGCTTAGCATCTATATTACCTCACCCTGTATATAGAAATATTTTTTGTAAAAAACGTTTTTAGTGGGAGCTCAATAAAATCATGCGTGTTAAAATTTTCCCTCTATCATACCGTATGATTCCCTCTATAATACCGTATGATTCATACGTTTTAGTGCAAAATTCAGGTTTTTTAGTTTTGAGGTGGTCATAATGATATAAATTTTTCAGAGCAACTCGATAGTAGGCGGACGGACGCTCGTCGACGGGAGAAACACGCGCGGGAAAACATGCGCAAAATTCAACGCGCAAACGATTCCTTCTTTAGCTCGGTGCGACTCATTCATTCTCATCAGCTAGATCAAGTTGACTCCTCAATTCACCAAGCACAACAAGGTAGTACCTATCACAATATATAACAAATATATTTGTTTTCCAGAATTTATTGTTTTTGAGGACAAGTTCGAGATTTGATTATTAGTTCCAATGGGGACTATTTTATTTCTCTGATGTCTTTTTGAACTTTTTCCCAGCACTAAGGGCTTATTGTGTAACAACATTCAGATGGTTATAAGGTCAAGTCAGTTTTTTGGGCTAGACCTTATAACCAGACCTCCGTGTATTTTGTTTTTCGGAACATCCAGTTAAAATAATAAACTTTTTAGCTATTGAAGAAGTGATGCTGTGGCAGCGCGACTGTCGCGACAGGTGGCGCAAGTTGGAATTGATATTCCGCGTCAATTTCATTCTAAAATCGTCGCATCATACGGACGGGCAGGGGAGTAAGGGGTCCCCAACGGAGCCCATCCCGTCCTCAATTTCGTCGGAGCGGCTCCAAAAGAGCACTCGCGTAGGTAAGCACTTCAAATTGAGACGGCGAAGTTTTCTCGGATCATCGCACGTTTTGTTCAAAGGTACGCCGCTACGCGCTTACTATGGTAAACATACAATTTACGATATATACATGGTGTTTTATATGTGTCGAAAAAAACTTTTTTTCGAGTAATCTCTGGTGAATTTATATCAATTTGTATTCCTGGCTTTCTAATGATGTATTTGAAACACAAATGTAATCAATTACATTTAAAATTGTAGTGATTTTATCAATCCTATTTGCACGTCAATTCATTTAAATCTTATGTGTGAGTATGAAAAAATATATTTGTTTTATTACAGTTGATGTGCACACAACGCGACACTACCACTTCTCAAAAACCGTCGCGTTGTGTGCGCATCGTCGCGTTGTGTGCGCACCGCCCACAAAAAACGTGATTTTCTCTTAAAAATGTACAAAATACTGAAAATGTGGTTTATAATTTAGTTAGTATTCTATTNTTCGCAATTTATTATTTTCGTTAATAAATTAATTAAAATATATTAAAAATACATTTTTGGACGTATTGGAGACCAAATTTTGAAAAGTTGTATCAATTTAAGAGAAAAAATCCGTCGTGTTGTCGGGTGTCGCGTTGTGTGCAGACCGACCACTTCCCAAAAACCGTCGCGTTGTGTGCACATCAACTGTACTGTATAAATGTGAAAAAATACGAATGTTTAAGTAACATGTTTAAGTAAATTATTCCTTAAACACTACCAGCTTTTAACGAATAATACCGGTATCATACTTGGGTTTAATTTCGCTAGACCTATCTAGCCATTTTCTCTATTTTGAAATATATTTTTACATTAGGTCAATACTGTATATGTTGTTATATTAAGTGTGCACTGAACGAAAAAAGTTTTTGATATGTAAATAAATCTATAATCGTAATATTTAATGGTAAAACAAAAATTAAAAATTTTAGACAATTCTTAATTTTAAAAATTCTACAAACCAAGTGAATTTGTGAAATTTTTGTAAATTTATTTTTTCGCCTCTATAATCGCCATCGTCCGAATTTCGGTAAAATTACAATTATTATTACAGTCCTTACTCCCAAAAGGGCGCTAATCTGGGCTATAATTAAGAGCTCAAATATCGTTATAAAAGTTTTTGACGGTAAGTTGTCGAGAATAAAATTGACCTATTTGGGGTAAAGAATGTACCTGAAATCTATTTTGTGACCGAAAATCGGTCGGTGTGCGATAATAAAGAAATGCGATGAATGCTTTTTCGGTGATTTAAAGTTAAAATTGTGTTTATTGAACGAAAACTTGTTTAGGTATTTTACAGCACCAACATTCGGTGGAAACATCGATAGCCGACTTTGGTAGGCACAGTACAATCAGTGAGGATTCATGTTTGCCAAAGTCTCAAATATCGAACGCGGAAAGGAATGGATTTAGCTATGGTTAAAATTATATTTTACCAGAAAATACATCACAAGTTTTATAAATCCAAGTGGAGTTTAAATTACAGGGGGGTTGGTTACAAGGTCAGCCATTGATGCCGTTATAAGGTCAAGTCAGTTTTTCTTTGCACTAGGGTCAAGTCAGTTTTTCTCAAGGTAAATCATGTCTTTTTTCACTTTTTTTGGGTGAAGACTGTAAAAAAAGTGTTTAAATGGTTGGTTATAAGGCCAAGTCATATTTTTTTGTTTGATTTAAAAATATTTTCATAAAAATCATGTCTGTTTTAACATTTGAGAACATGAAGAAAAAAAAATCAAAAAAAAAATCAGTAAAAATCTAAAAAAAAGTGGTTGGTTATAAGGTCAAGTCAGTTTTTAAAAAATGAATTTAAGATAAAGTCAGTTTTTTAGACATTGGCCTTATAACCAACCCCCTGTAACCTTAATTAAATCTTAATGGCGCTATTTTGAGACTACTGAAGTTTTAGTTCTGTGTATATTTTATGGGGGG